>JAVJIF010032029.1:0-263406 GCA_038442645.1 Agave tequilana
ATACCTGACCTGACCATCTCTTGCCATCAGACATGGTTGGTGCAGAAGATCTGAAGAGACCTTGGCGAGATTTGGGTCCTCGTCGGAGATATAATTTACTCTCTCACAAACGACGAGGACCATAATTTACTCTCTTACAAACGAACATTGAGCAAGTTCGCCCGCCGATATATTCTTTCTGGGGCCCAGCAAACCTGAAAAAGGACGAGCAAGCCTACCTGCAAAGAATAAATAAGAGAGTTAGAAAATCTGGAACTTAGTACACTTCGACAAAGAAAACTAAGTGACAGACGCAGCAGTCATTGAAGACTTCAGACGCGAGAACAACCCGCACGGTCAAACCACCGCGTCGGAAGAAACAGACGCGAGTCAAAACTGTGCCACGCACAGGATTCAAACGCGGCCTCAGTTTGCACCCGCGCTTAATGCACAAGGCGCGAAAAACTTCAGAACGCTGAAAATTGCCATCTCTCTGTTGGGTGAACAGGAGTTGCAAGATTCAGGTCTGAAACGCGCCAAGGCAATGGCCATGAGCAAAGCCAGCGTCAAGAGCCCGCGTTCAGAGAAGTTCAAGTCACCGGCATAAATTCCAGAATAGGAATGCACCAGGATTTCATTCAGATGGCTATGCCAAAGTACAGGCTATGGACATCATCGGGGTGACATACCAGCAGAGGCCCCTGTCCAGAGTTGGCCACTCTGCATCCAAACGCGGGCGCGCAAGATGATCCGAGAGAGGATTCCTTCTGAAGAGACCAAACAGAAGCATGAGAGCTCTGGGTCATCTTCATCGGGGTCACCTTCACCCATGAAGACGGTTCTCTGAAAGATAACTCAAGGCGTGGTCTCTCAGAGCAAATAAAAGAAAACAATCTAAGTTTGGATTATTGAAAAGGGGGCACACCCTATTTATAGGCAATTCTCAACAACTGCCATTAATGGTGCGTCAATCGGAACCGTCGCGCACGACTGTCAAAGCCCAATCAAAAACGGACGCGTGGAACGCTGCTTTGGAAACCGTCGAAGTGCGCCGGTTTTTCAACCGCCAGCGTCGGTTCTGCATGCAAGAGCATTAACGCCTAAATCCATTGAGAGGCCGACGCGTGGATAACTGCCTTGGGAAGCAACGAATGACCCAGAATCCCAATCGACAGCGAAGACTTGACGTTCAAAGATCTCCTAAAATCTTTTAAGTCAGGTTGCATTAAACGCAGATGGGAAAGCCGCGTCCCTTCAGCAGACAAGGCTGCGTCTCTTGCGCCTGCCCGATCTGCGCAAAACATATTGCGTTATTCAGAGCCGCGTCTCATCTTGAGATTGACGCTGCGTCTCACTCCATGGACTGACGGCCGCGTCTCACTTTATGGATCAATACCGCGTCTCATCTTTTGATTGACGCTGCGTCTCATCAAGAAGACCGCGTATCAATCTGTGATTGACGCCGCGTCCCATCAAAAAGACTTAGTGAAATCTAAGTTCCTAGTGAATGATGACCGCGTCTCACTCTGTGATTGACGCTGCGTCTCATCAAAAGGACTTAGTGAAATCTAAGTTCAGGTGGACTGACGCCGCGTGTCATTAAAAGAACTTAGTCCTATATAAGTTTAGTATTCACAGCCAGTGATCAAGAAGTTGGTTCATCCGCAGCTAAGCAAAGAAGGTGGAGCCAAAAACTTCGAAACTTTTATGTCAAAAGAATGATAAAAGTGGATACAAAACACTTTTGATAAATTGAGTGTCCTTTTCTTTACAAAAAGAAAAAGAAAAGAAGGCTAAATGTCCTGGTTCGCCAAGGAACGGATTTGTTCCCTAAGGCGGTGAATCTCGTGTTGGCGTGCCCTTTCAGCTTCCATAATGGCCTGGTTCCGCAGCTCCGCTTCGGATAAGAAATTTCTTGCGGCCAGCTGCGTTCGCAGAGACTCCACCCTGGAAGAATGTAGAGACAGACTCTCTTCAGCTCGCGCCTTAGCAGCCCGTTGCTCCTCTAGCTCCTTCTTGAGGGTAACAAGCTTCTCCTTATTGAGCGCAAGCACAGCCTCTGCCCTGGCAATGGTGTCCCGAGCCCTGATGATGACTTGCTCTGTGCTCTGCACGGTAAGCTCGGATTCCCTTGAATCGTCAGCTAGTTTCTGACATTCAGCCTGGGAATATTCGAGGCTGCGAATCTCTGCAGCGATTTGTGCCTCCGCCTCCTGTCGCTCTCGCTCTTGAGCAGCTAGGAGCCTGGTCAAGGTGGCCTGGGCCTCACCAAAAGAGCCAGCATCTTCCAAAGACTCCAGCTCCTGCAGGCCGTCTCCCAGTTGCTCCACCACCCGCAGACACGCCTTGGCAAGTGAGGGGCCTCCTGTTAATTCGACATTCACAGCCAGATTTTTAAGAAGCGTCTGGGCAAACTGAAAGGTGCTGTTTCGACGTAAGATGAGATCAATACATGATCCCATCGAAGCGAAGAATTGTTGCACCATCTGACGTGCCAGTTCCCCCATGTCTTCACCACCTAGGAAGCTTCCTGACCCCTTTTCTGTCACGGGATAAGGGATATAGAGCGGATCCTCTCGCACCAGAGCCGTGCTGGCCGTCGATACGGCAAGAGCTGGACTGGCCGCTGATGCTTCCGGAGGTACTACCTCTGCAGGAGCCTCCACGACCAATGAGGGAGTAGTAAGCACAACCTCCTCAGAAACCTCCACCGAGACTTGAGCTGTATGGCCTTCTGGAAGGGTACCAACCATCGGACTCTCCACCTGAGCCCCCTCAGTCCTCTCTGCAAGTTATCGCAGCGTCAGCCACAATGATGGAAAAGCGAAACATTTAAAACGTCAGAGCTGCCTTACCAAGTTAGAGGTCCAGAGGTGTCGAATCCTGCGGGGTAGAATTCTCCCCGGCTTCAGCAGTAACCTCCTCGCCCGGCAGAGTGAGAGCCTCCTCAGCCTCAGTGGTTGCTTCCTCTTCTGGCAGAGTGGAAGGCTCCCCAGTTTCAACAGCTGCCCCCTTTGAGGGTATCTCAGCAGCCGAGACCTCAATCCCCTTGGGCGGGTCAACTCTATCACCATCTCCTCAATATGCGAGGGGGTTGTAGCCTCAGCATCTTCGGCCGACCCTGCAACATAAGAGAAGAATGTTAGAACATCCTCTTCAAATATGTAAAGAGAAATTAGGACAGAAGATGGAAAGAGTACCTTCAGCAGGGATAATCGCTAGCGGTGATACAGTCGATGGCTCACCCTCATATTGTTCCTCCTCCGAGATGTGGAAGAATTTGCTCTGATCAGGAAGAGCGGGTTCATCGCCATAGTCGACCTCGTCTTCAAAGGCGCTTTCCCCCGATAACGAAGAAGACGACAGCGCAACGCGAGGAAGCTCCGCAACAGGAGCCTTACCTCCAATTACCCCAGTGGTAGGACTAGGGTCGACTGCCCTAGGACTGGAAATGAAGACGCTAGGAGACCCCGGCTGCTGTGCCTCGTCTCTCCCTTCATGAGCAAAAGAAGGCTCGGGTTGAGCTGAGATGCCTGCAATCTCAACATCCCCTCCAGTCATTATGTCGACCTCCAGTGACTCGTCCTCTTCGGCGGCGGTGGACTCGTCAACAAGCTCCCCTTCCTCCACGGTCTTGCTGCGCGACCTAGGAGCACGGACCAAGCTTGGGAAATCTTCATCTTCTGGCGGTTCCTCAACTCTAACAGGGACGTCTTCAGGAGGAGCTTCAACTCCAGCAGAGATGTCTCCGGATTGAGAGACTTTAGCCGTTAAGTCCCTCCGAGCCTTCTTTGGGGCAGGCTCAGCAATAGAAGCAGAGCGTCAACGACGGTTGCTCGCCACCTGCTTAGACCTCCTTGCCCGCGGCTCCTCCCTCGTGGCTGGTGGCTCCGCCCTTGTCGCTCGTGGCTCTGCCCTTGCCGGTCGCGGGCTCCGCCCTCACTACTGGGGGCTCCCTCCTCGATCGTCTCCCGACCTCCTTCTGAGCCTTCAGGTACTGGTTGATGAGTTTTGTCTGTTTACCAGACTCCGACCTCGCCTCGAGATCTGCATTGAAGCTTTCAATGCATGAGAACTCCGGAACAAAATCTGGTGTCTGGATGGCTTGGGAGTACCAAGTGCAGAAACTGAAGCTCGTACGGCACTTGGCCCCTCGATAGGTAGACGGAATGTTGCTCCCGTCCCTCCGGCCACACTGTAGTACCAGGCCCGAGCACCTTCAAACAGATTGCCTTCGAAGGCAAGTTGAGTATTGGGATTGCCGACGTAGAGTTGATCGTAGCCGAACTGTCAGGCGAAGCGACTCGGCATATACGGCTCAATAGTGCATGAAGTCCCTTGCCGGAACAGCACATATCCTGGCCGGATGTTGATCAACCACCAGAAGAGTCCCGCAGACAGTTGCGAGAAGCCATCCCGGCCAGCGACATCAGCGAACAGCTCCCCGAAAGCTACACCAGGAATCTCTGGATAGCAGCGATTGAGCTGGTAATTCGTGGCGATTGATAGACGCTTCCGAACATAATAGATGTAGGCGTCACACCATTCCGAACGTTCCAGCCGCTGCACAAATGGGACATGACCCACACCCCCACGCGCCGCTGTCATCAAGGAAGGGCAGTGCATCACATACCAAGCCATGAGGTACGTGTAAGGCAGCTCGATCCGAGGGTTGGGACGCTTCACCATTGATTCCCCTCTGAGTCAACATATGGCTTTCCATGGGAATCAACAGTCTTCGGGGGTTCGCAGAAACTTTTGGTTAACGCCCGCAGTCCACTCTGAATGCCAGCCGCTACGGCCGGAAGAAGGGATATGGGGCTGCCATGAGCCAGGAGCACCGCCGGGTATACCACATCTGCAACAATAACTTCATGTGGCAGCAGCGTGGGCACCACACATCTCTTCAGCCACAACATCAGGAAGCCCGCCAACAGTGCTCGATCAGAGATAGGGGTCCGGACTTGATGGTGGAAGCTTTCAAAAACCAGGTCGGGGTCGAAATCGTCCTCATTCGACTCCGTGGTGTAAAAGCTGTCCGGAGCCCGTCGATCCTGTCTTCGATCTCCCTGTCGGAACTGGGAGCCAGTCGGATTATCGGGAGGTCTTTCTTGTGGACATTGTTGAACAGATAACAAGCCCAGGATAACTGCTTGACCCCTGCTGACCTCCAGGCAGTTGTTTGACCGCAGATGTGGAAGTGGCACATCACCTCCCAGTAGGTCTCGTACACCAGAGGAAATTCTTCTTTCAAGAAGTGGAGTTCCTTAGTGGTAGGGACATATTCCTCATAAGGAATGTCCCTTGACGCTAGTCCCGAGACCTCATGCAACTCGTGCAGTGCAAGGCCCATTTCTCCAACCGGGGTGAAGAATGTCCCCGCCAGTGGGTTATAGCGCTCCAGGATCCCAAAGAAGTTGTGAGAGCTCATTGGGATACCCTACTGCACGGCCCTGATTGCTGGATACAATCCCACACGCTCTAGCAGCTCCTTAAGTTCGATAAGGACGAAACCCACCATCCTGCCCCACCAAGAATTCCCTGAAGAATGAACCCACCCATACGCACGGAACTCGACAGGATAGTCACCTTCCGCCTCCATGAACGCATTAAGGAAGGTAGCGCCAAGCTGAGGTATCTCCCCAACCGGAACCTCAGACTTACGCGACGCGGGGAACAGGCCGAGAACCGACCTGTCATGACTATCATAGCGGTATACCTTCTGGAAGCTCAAGGCACCGAGCGTGATCTCAGGGACATATTGGGAAACATCCCATTCCATCTTCCGAGGGACGGACATGTGCTGGAAGTAGGACATCGGGAACATCCTCTCCATATCCGGAAGAAAGAATCTTCCGCCCTTTATCTGACGGAGCCATTTGTAAATTCCTTCAGACACGCGACGGCCGTCGTCATGGACGTGATCCCCGAAGAAGAAGGCAGGCTTCTCCAGCCTGACGCCATCATCCGTTTTGAATGCGGCATCGGTCATAAGTGCCCGGAAGGTTCTCCTGTCAACATTGGAGAGCCTCTCCCTGCGATCTGGCAACTGGTCAGCAGTCACTGGGACACTCATTCTTTGCACGAAGGTCAAGCCCCGGTCGGCGCCTCCTACATGACCAAAGTGGCGTATCTTGGCGAGCGAGCCAGGAATATGTCGCACTGCAAAAGAAAAGGACACTTAGTCAGATACTTTACCAAAAGCAAGGAAAAATGCTAAGTGTTCAAACCTAGACGCAGAAGAGATACTGGACGCAGGAATTGTCTAAATCCACGTCCAGACCTGCGAATCTGCGTCCAAACGCAGAAGAGATCCTAGACGCAGGAATTGTCTAAATCCGCGTCCAGACCTGCAAATCCGCGTTCTGCAAACCAAGACTTATGAAAATCCTAAGTACTTGGATTCAGACGCCAAATTCATCAAAATCGGCGGCTGAAGACACAGAACGCAAGGATCAAATCCGCGTTTTGCAAACCAAGACTTGTGAAATTCTAAGTACTTGGACTCAGACGCCAAATTCATCAAAATCGGCGCCTGATGGCACCAAAACGCGGCACAGAACGCAAGGATCAAATCCGCGTTCTGCAAACCGCGTCCAGAGACCTTCACAATTAGAAATATTCTAAGTGAAGGATCCGAAGTGCAGAGCTCACTGGCGTCGGATCATCAAACCCGCGCCCCGGTTATCATCTCAAGGACTGCGTCCGAGAATCAAACACGATTTTGTGTTAATGGTTCTTAGGGTTCTATGAACTTGTGTTAATGGCGAAACTCACGCCGAAGAGGCATTTTACCTCGGAAAACAGCCTCTTGCGCGGAGGAAGCGCCCCTCTCGGCCTCGGCGACGGTCGCCTTTGAGGACGATGCAGTTGGCTTAGTCTTGGGTGCCATTGATGTTCAGAAATCTGAGCAAGGAGATGAACAAGTTCGAAGATGAACAGAGAAGGAAATTCTTTTTCTCAGCGAGTGCGTTCGGAGAAGAAGATGCATCTCTCCAACTGTTGCCTTTTATAAGCACAGAGATTCGCGAAGATACGCGGCGTGTGGCCCGGTAGACGCTGCAGCGAGTCGCCGCTTGACGCGTGTAACAAAATCGTTTCTGAACGGAGAAGATCATGCGTCGCAACCCCGCCACGAGTCAGCAGTCGACACGTGGAGCAGTTCATTTAATGAACCAGGAAATCCGCGCGCCAAAAGACGAAATTTCGCCGGTTCCCTAGGCCAGCTGGCGGCGTAATCATGACATGGCACAGAATTCGCGCCCAAAGAACGCACCTCCTCGATGGACATGCCACGTCAGCCTCTCCATGAATGCATTCGGAAGGTCGCGTCTCTCTAAGAAATTCGCGTCCTTCCAGTCTGGCCAAATATCGCGTCTGCCTTATGAAGATCAGTCGCGTCTCCATTGCCAAAGGACGCACGTTACAGAAATCGCGCCTTTACAGCAGTACCATCTCTGCTTTCTGAAAAAGAACCTGCGTTTTGCCTCCTGCCTCTGCAAAATCAGTTCAACAGTACACTGACGCAAGCAGACGACCAACCACTCCTGGCTTAAAGCGCGCCAGTGACAGACTAAAAGCAATCGGGGAGGTTTAGACTGTGCATCTAGACACTCAACATGATCAACTCTGGGGGCTTCAAAGAGTTCAACAGTACACTCACGAAGACCAACTCCAGATAAGATTAAACCCAGAGCATCAACAGTCTAGTCATGAAGGCAAACTCAGCTAGAGTCCAAAGTATTTCGAAATCCGTCCCAGTTAACTGCGGAATGTCGAAAACTTTGGAGGGGGTTCTGTAGGCTGTCTAAAAATCACAAAGACAAGCCACCAAAACGCAGAGATTCAAGATCAAGGCGCGTTGGCTCAACGCCCGCGTCTCAGCATCAAGGCGCGTTGGCTCAACGCCCGCGTCTCAGCATCAAGGCGCGTTGGCTCAACGCCCGCGTCTCCGCATCAAGGCGCGTTGGCTCAACGCCCGCGTCTCAGCAACAAGGTGCCCCCACCTTGGTTGTAACCACCCCGATTATGGTGCCATCCACCGCCCATGTAGCGGGGAAGTTGGCCCTCATCGTGGAGCACTTTTAGGGGGCACGATCACCCCCTAAAAACCCTATAAATAGTCCCGTCACTATTGAAGGGAGGAGGATTTTGGAGAAGGAAAAAAGGAGATCATCAACAGAGAGAGAGAAAAGACTCTTCAGCGAGCTTACTGAGTACTAGCCGCTCTTCGCCTACCTCCTCTTCTAGAGTTTTGGTAGACGGAGCTGAGTTACTCCCTCTACCTGCCAAGGAGAAGATCCCTCGACGGTCCAGAACGGTCATCTGATCAACGGAGAACAAGATTCACTCTCCACCGCCACACGAAGAACCCAGCACTAAACAAAGGGGGAATTCAAGATTCAATATTCTCCCTCCCTTGTAACCGGAAGATTTAGCCGGCTGTAATTTTTCATCTGATTCAAGGAAATTTTACTCCAGCCCCTTTTTCGCGTCAAACAATAAGCATCCAAGTACAAACATATATAAAGATTTATTTGTGGCTCATTACATATACAAGTATAAATTCTAGGCTTAATGAAAACTAACATCTAAACATATATTCAAATCATGAAGCATAAAACGACACATAAATCAACATGATAGACTTAAAACTGATCATGAAGTAAATCCACATGCTATTAGAATCATGATATACATAATAGCTAAACGAATGGTGAGAACACAACAAATGGGTCCATATAAGCATGGGTGATCTCATAAGCTATACATGCATGTCAATGATCTAAGAATCATGGCATTTAACATAATAAACTATAAACATCAAAAACATGAAATATCAAAACAAGAATCATAAACACATATGATCATCATGCACATGTATTAGATCTAAGACATACATATTAGTTTAAAAATAAAGTGAGAACACAAAGATAGGTCCATGGGTGTCTCAAATAACTAAACATGTATATCACTAATCTAAATCATATGGCATAATCATAATGAGCTTTAAAACATGACATGCTATAAATCAACAACATGAAAAGTATGCAAATATAAACGGGAGTTAGAGATTGATACCAAAACTGATGAAGGCACCTCTCTAGTTCTCCAAACCAATGGTGGTCCTCCTCCACCAAACTTCCCTTGAAAGTGATGCATCCAAATTTGTTTTCTTTTAAGCACGGAACGCATCCACTCCAAGGCACCGCTACTCTCACGTGATGCGAGAGCCCACACCTACACCAAATATTTTAGGGGTGGTCTTTGGTACCCATTTTCTTTTGGGTCCATAGGGGTTAGTATCTTTCCTAACCCAAACAAGATTATTTGCTAAATTTTCAATATGTAAACGATCATAGCAAAATCTAGCAAGGTGGCCTTTTCGATCACAATGTGTACAAATGTACACATGGGCATACATGTGATGGTGGTGACCGTGATGAGCATGTGTATACCGTGATGGGTATGCATGCAAAGATGGAACTTGTTTCTTACGAACCAAGGATTCCAAGCGTGTATGATCTAAAGCACATTGGCTCAAAGTGGAGCCCAAACTATCTACACTTTTCTTCAAAACATTTATGTCATTTTCAATACTAGAAGATAAAGTGGAGCATGCAATAGATGTGCTAGGTGAATCTACACTAGCATGGCAAACATGAGAATCTATATCAATTTTTAAAGATTCATTTTTCTTCAAAACCAAATCCAATTCTTTTGTAATGAAATCAATTTCATTTTTCAAAACAAGATTATCTTTTAAAACAAAATCCAATTTTGAAGATAAAACCTCATTGTTTTTCACAACATCATTACAATCATTTTTGCTTTTCAAAACATCAATCTCTTTTAGGGCAAGTTCTAGTTGAGATCTTAGTGAGTCACGTTCACTAGTAATCTCTTCCTTCTCTTGCAAAACCGATTCAAAACTTGAACATAAATCCTTCATTTCTTCTTTTAGTTCAAGATTATTCTTTTTCAACAAATCATGTTTTTCCAAAAAAATTTTAAGCTTTTGAGCAAGTTCCATATTCAATGTTTGAACTTCAAAACAACCATGGCAATAGAAACTAGAGCTATCATCTAGTTGAGAATCCGATTGTACCTCAAGGGAGTCTTTCCCTTAGACCATGAGGCAATGCTAGTCGGACTTGTCTCTCCTAGATCTCCTCAACTTGTTAATGATCCTTGGAAGCTCGGGAGAAGTCAATATGCTCCAAACTGCAAAAGCCGAATCATAATGATCAAACACATGTAAAAGATCTTCATTAAGAGATACTCTAAGTGTCTTAAGTGCTAATGCATTGGCCTTTCTATGCTTGCTAGCATTTGGGAAGGATTCTATAGTAGTGGCTTGATAAACTAGATGACCTAGGCTTTTTAAATGACTACTCATCTTTGCCTTCCAAATATCATGTCTAGAAAAATCAAACATAGGAGGGCTATCCATGAGTGCAAACTAAATGTGTGCAAATGAAAAATGCAAATGAAGATTAGCAAACCAAGATCTCACTCCTAGGTGGTTAAACCTAAATATCAGGAGCGTAGGCTCTGATACCAATTGAAAATCACCTAGAGGGGGGTGAATAGGTGATAATGCTAATCTAATGAACTTGATGCGGAATTTAAAAACTAATTGCAATTAACAAGAGATGCACACTCAAACAAGCCAAGCAAATAATTATGAATGAACACTATGAATAGATGCAAGGCACAAAGTAAAGAGAGAGAGAGAGTAAGAGCCAAGGGATCAAGCGCAAACAACAAGATATGTTTCGAGGTTCGAGCACCCAGCTCTACATCCCCGCCTTCACCCAGAAGGATTTTAAGTCCACCAGCTTGTCCACAAAGGACTCCCACAAAGGGAACCTCCACCGAGGATTTGGGGCAATAACAATTACAAGGAGTACCCAACTCCTCTCCTTACAAACACAACCTCCTCCTTGAGGCACAGCTCCAAGACAACAAACAATCACCTCACAACATGAGGGATTAGCACAAAGCTTACACAAGAATCACCTCACCACTTGAGGGATACAACCCACTTGCACAACCTCCTCAACACAATTAGGGAAAGGCACAAAGCCAAGCAAATGAAGGATTTTCAACTTGGTGGTCTAAACAACAACCACAAACAATTTCTTTCCCACACAAAGATCCTATAGAATGATATAGTAGATGTAGCTCAAGTGTGGAGAAAACCAAAGGAATGGAAATCAAAAACTCAAAGAAAATCCTTGGGAAAAATAAGAAACCAAGATGAAGAAGATGAATCAAACACTTTTCCCAAAAACCCTTTTCTTTGATTTTCCAACCCCTAGCAAAAACACCAAATAGATTGTTCAATTTAAAGCCCAAAAACTTCTTTTGATTGCTGTGAAAACACTAGAGAGTCAGGAAAAATTCGCACAAAAAAATCTTAGAGAAAAACTCTTTCCAATGGGGTATTTATAGGCCATTTGGAAAACTAGCCGTTGGCAGCAGAAACTGCCAAAACTGAACTAACGGTCGACCGGTCGGCCGACCGTCCAACGGTCATATTTTGACCGCTGACAGCTACCGGTCGACCGGGCGGTCGACCGTCCCCAGAACCAGAGAGCAACGGCTCTCTGGGCGGTCGACCGTCCGGTCGACCGAAACAAACAGAGAGCAACCTGCTCTCAGTCGGTCGACGTGCGTTCGACCGGCTTAAGGGGCAGCCAGCGTGCACGTATCCGTGCACTTCGGTCGACCTCTACGGCCGACCGGCTATATGGTCCGGTCGACCGTCCGGTCGACCGACCTAGCCTGGCAGCAGCTGTTCTGGTCAGAAAAACATGTAATTTTTAATCCTAAAAATTCTCATAAATCTTCTAAAAATACACAAAAATAGTTTTATCATTTTATTTTTAAATATAAACTTGTGATAAAAATTTCAACACAAATAACAAACATTTAGAAACATTTTTGTGTCTTATCATTTTTACCAAAATCCAAAACTGGTATTTTCTAAAACTTGGATTTTTGAATAGAAAATACATTTTGTCCAAAACTCATCTAAATACAAAAACATGATATTAAACAACATTTAGGCATGATGTATATGGATATAATCCTATATACATGAAACATATATATATCCATGTTTTTGACTTTAATTCCAAAAATATGTTTTGTTAGAATTACCAAAACATAAAACACATGAAATAGACTATCAAGCCAAGTTTGTTTAAGAGTTGAAGCATGCATGTATATAGAACAAATCTAATATACATTAAACCATGTAAACTTATTTTGAATCTATCTATTCATGCAAACCAAGATCGGTTAAACCAAAAAAACGGAAAAACTGAAAACCAATATTCAAAACATGAAACGTGTGTGTTGTGAACTTGAGCATATCATACTATTCTAATCTTTACAATTTGGATCTAAACACAAAACTAAACTAGGTACCAATGTCTTCTTGTAGAGCGCAATCTCCAAGCCGACTCGATCCAAAACTCTTTGATCCATCGAGCAAGTGCTATATATGATTTTTGACGCTCGGGTTCTTGAATCATCATGTGAAGGCTTCTAAATCATCTTGTTGAAGCTAATCACCAACTAATATCTTGATTAATGATCTGAAACTAAAATCACAAGATTATTAGTACACATAACTACATGAGTTAATCATCATCAAAACTAGAGTGGAAGGCCTTTGGTCCAACAAGCTTCGTGTTGGTGTTGCGGCATCGTGAGAGAGGACTTATGAGTCCATTAAGTTCTAGTGAGAACTCGTAATGGTTGACGATCTAGTGAGATCGTCATAGTGAAAATCCTTCATAGAGTTGAAGGCAGAGACATAGAGCGCTCGAACCTCGAAACATATCATCGTGTTTACGATTGCTTACTCTCTCTCTCTCTCTCACTCTACTCTCTCTTTACTTACTTGCACTCTTATATTATTTACATATTTGCAAGTATTTCTTAAATTGTGATTGGTAAATTTTAATTCCATATTATTTGCTATTTAGTATAGCCATCTCCTATTCACCCCCCTCTATTTACAATCGGTATCAGAGCCTAAACCTAGTTTTGGTTTAACCACCTTAGGGAGATCCTTTCATTTGGCTATATTCATTTATTGTATTTGTTATTTATTTGTGCACTTATACTTGTTTTCATGGCATCACACGACTTCTCTAGCATCAAGACCCCACCCAAATTTGATGAGTTGAACTTCACCATTTGGAAGGTCAAAATGAACCTATTCCTTAAGTCCCTAGGAGTAAGAATTGCCAAGGCCATTACCGAAGAATTTGTTAAACCTCACGGTGATAAGAATACATGGTCCGAAGCAACCGCTAAGGACTATGAGGCCAATGCTAAAGCCTAATATGCACTTACACATGCATTAAATGATGATGATCTTTCTTGTATAATTAATTGCAAATCCGCTTATGAGGTTTGAAATGATCTTATCATCACTCATGAGGGGACATCGCAAGTCAAGGGATTTAAAGTTGATTTGCTCCGTTCTCAATAAGAGAATTTTTATATGCTTGAAAATGAAAGTATCGATGAGATGCTTACTTGGTTTACCAAGATCACTAATAGTTTAACATCTTTAGGTGATACTGTTGGCCCAGAGGCCCATTACTCTAGTTTTGATGATGATTAACTCATGTAATTATAGTTTACTAATAATCTTTGTTTAAATTATTTCACTTATTGACCAAGATATTAGTAGGTGAGTAGCTTCAACAAAGGAGTTTTGAAGCTTTCACATGTTAATTCAAGAGCTCGAGCGTCAAGATCGCATCTAGTACTCGGTTGGAGTCAAGCTCGTTGGATCGTAGTTGGATCGAGTCGACTTGAAGAAGGAGTTCTGCAAGAAGACCTCGGTTTGTGTTTAGTATATTTAGATCATTATAATGATTAGATAGTATTGATATGCTCAAGTTCACATACACACACAAGTTTAAAGTTTGTTGGTTTTGGTTTTCGGTTTAGCCGGTTTTTGGATTTCATGTCAAAAACATTGATATATATATATATATATATATATATATATATATATATATATATATATATATATATATATATATATATCTTTATATATATATTAGATTCTATCCATATACAATATGCTTCAAAGTTGTTTCAATATCATATTTTTGTATTTACATGAGTTTTGGAGAAAACGGTTTTTCATTTCAAAATCTAAGTTTTAGAAAATACCGTTTTTTATATAAAGCCTAATTTTCATATCACAAAAATAGTTCAAATTGTTTGTAATATGTGTTGAATTATAATCACACATATTTGTATTTCAAAGATCTTATAAGAACTTATTTTTGTGGAATTTATGTGTATTTTATGGGATTTTTTAGAAAGTAAAAGATAAATTTTTAATCCCTATTATTGTTTGACCTCGCCTTCTGCCGGTCGACTGAGGCAGAAGTCAGTCGACCGGTCCGACGTGCACAAACGTGCACGGCAGTGTAGGCTGGTGGGCCCGTCGACTGGGTCAGTCGACCGCCAGAGAGCTCTGCTCTCTGGAATTGGCCTCAGTCGACCGGGAGGTCGACCGGCAGAGAGCATCTGCTCTCTATATCCAGGCCCGGTCGACCGGTGGCTCAAGGGTCATAAAAATGACCGTTGGCCAGTAGACCGGACGGTCGACCGGAAGGGCAATTTGGCCCTTTCCTGCTGCCAATGGGCATATTTTTTGGAGGGTTATATATAGCCCCCTCCTTGGCTGATTTCACTAAGAATTTCAAGAGCAAAATTTTCTATCTTTCCTAGTGTTTTAGCAGCAAGTTTTCAAAGAGTTTTTGGGTTATAAAGATCTATCTTTATTTGTTTTAAAGTGTTGGAAAAATCAAAGAAAAATAGAGTCTTTGGGAATTGGTTTTTGTTCTTCATTTCTATAGGCATCTAGAAGTTTTCCCAAGAGTTTTTCTTTGTGATTTATTTTTCAAACTCTTTATTTTCTCACACTTGAGCTATCATATCTATCCTATCTATAGGATCTTGTTTTTGTGGGAAAATTAGTTTGTGGTTGTTGAGACCACCAAGATCTGTAACCTTCCTTGTATTTGTTGGTATCCCTCTTGTGTAGAGGTGATAGTGGAGGTTGAGTTTGGTTGTGTTGGTATCCCTCTAAGTGTAGAGGTGATTGAGGTTGTTGTTTGGCTTTGAGCCTTATCAATAGAGGGATTTTGTGATGAATTGTGATGAAGTTTAAAAAAAATGAAGTTCTATCTTCAAACCTTGTTTTTGTTTTAAAAGAAAATGATTCTTTAAAAAATAAAATTATTTCTATTTCAAAAGAATTGGATTTGATTTCTAATGAAAATAAACCTTTGAAAAATGATTTAGATTCATATGTTTGCCATGCTTTATCATCTAGTGTACCTATTGCATGCTCCACCTCTTCTACTATTATTGAAAATGATATATGTATGTTAAAGAAGAGTGTTGATTGTTTGGGCTCCACTTTGAGCCAATGTCCCATGAATCACACACGGTTGGAATCCATGTTTCGAAAGAAAACAAGTTTCACATATGCATGCACACCATACATGGCATACACATGCTTCTCATTCTCACACACATAACACCATGTATGCTTATGTGTACACTTGTACACATTGTGGACGTAAGGGCCACCTTGCAAAATTTTGTTATGATAGATTAAATGATTCAAATTTTGCAAATAAATTTGTTTAGGTTAAGAAAGGTGCTAACTCCTATGGACCCAATAAGGTATGGTATCAAAAACCACTCTTATTTTATTTGATGTAGGTGTGGGCTCTCACATGACGTGAGATGTGTTGGTGCCTTGAGGTGAATGCGTTCCAAGTTATATGGTAACAATTTTGGATGCATCACTTTCAAGGGGAGTTTGGTGGAGGACCACCATAGTTTGGAGATCTAGAGATGTGCCCTAATAGTTTTGGTAACTATCTCTAACTTCTCATTTAGTGTACATACTTTCTTATTGTTGATTTTTAGCATGTTTTGATTTTTTCATGATTATTATGTTAAATGCCATGATAATTAGACTTGTGATATACATATGTAGTATTTGAGATACACCCATGTTTATATGGACCATTACTTTTGTGTTCTCACTTTAGTTTGGCTATTATGTATATCATAGCTTTAAAACATGTGCATTTAGCCCAATGATTGTATTGGTTTATGTTTATGATTCTTTTGCACTTCATGTTTTGATTACATATTTAGATGTAGTCTTCATTAAAACTTGTACATATACTCGTACAACTAGTGAGCCACAATTGATTCTTGTATGTTTGTACTTAATTGCTCACTTGTACCCATTAGATATACTAGTATAGCCTAGTTTTGATGATTCGTGCATTTTAACTTGTATTGCCTATTTTGTATATGTTTTCATTTTAGTATGTCTAGTTTCATGTATATGTTAATTTTAGTTAAAGCTTTAGATATACATGTATACCTTTGAGTCATTTGCTTTTTATGCAAAATTCTTTATGGACTCATTTATGTTTAGGGATATGTGTGTATACCTTTAGTTTTTTGACAAAACATACATATGTCTTGAAGTTGAAATTATTATGCTAAAAATTAAATTTTCTATGACTTTCATATTCTTTTAATTTCATATTGAGCTTCATTGTCTATTTTCATGATTTTGTTGATTACATGACTCTTGCACTCACATCATTCTTGTTTACTCATGATTTTTGTTTCCATGAGCTTTATATGTGCTTTATAGACTTTGAGTGTCAATTGTTGAGTGATTTTCATGTTTTCATGGATATATACTTGTTTTACTCCTTACTTAAAGGATTCCGTACTAGTTTTCAAGATTATCATAAAACTAGTTCATATTCTTCACTTGGTAGTATTTTCAATTAGGCTAAAATTATTTTCAAACTTATTTTTGAAAACCCTTTCCTTTCAAAGGACGGCTGATGGGCAACCATGCCTTGTATGCCTAATTGAAAATCTTTTTAACATGTGCATGAAAGGGAGGTAGCATGAGTTATACACTTGATCCTCATCATATTTTAAATTGGTATCACAATTGATATTTTTTGTATACTCATATTTTTGTTTTCCATATATGTATGCTTCAAACTTCAAATAGTATCAATTTCGATTAGTATTTACATTTTCATACATATATTTGTGATTTGAATGTGCTTACAATATCTTTACATCTTAAAGCACAAATTATGTTTATGCTAAGCTTGATTTGCTCCTTAATGTCAATTATTTTTCAATTGGTATCTTATACAAGCTTATACATTATTTTTATTGGTATTTTATAAAGGGGGAGAAAATTCATGTTTTATCTTTCAATTGGTATCTTTCAATCGAGTTTATTTTCAATTAGTATCTTACTCCCATTCTTTATGATGAAAAAGACGTTGTTTTGGAATATGCTAACATTTTCATTATTGGTATCAATAATGTTAAATTGATATTATTCTCAATTTGGTATCTTTATTGTTAAATGAGGATATTTTCAAAGAAATTTGGTTTGTATTTACAATTGGTTTTTACTTTCAATTGGTATTAAGATTTCCAATATATATTTTTCAATTGGTATCAAAACATACAATGTTTCATTTTCTATTGGTATCTAAATATTTTTAATTGGTATCTTTTAGTATCTTAAAAATTTTGTTTACTTTCAATTGGTATCTCAAAAATGCTTTGTCTATTTTCAATTGGTATCATAAATTGGTATCATGATGTTTCGATGTATACCTTTATCATAAATTGATATATTTTTAAATTGGTATCACATTGTTTTGATATGTATTGCTTATGTGCAAGGGAAGCTTAACATCTTTTCTATATATAAATTCATGTTGAGTGTATTTTATATTGAGGAGCTTGACCTCTCTTCTCTATGTTTTACACGTGTGTAGGGGAGCTTCATATCTCCTTTCATATATTATATATTATGCGTTATGTGATTAGGATTTAGTCATCTCTTTTTCATGTAAGGCATGTATGCAGGGGGAGCTAACTTTACGTCTCTCCTCTTCATGAATGTATATTGCATATACATCCTTCTTGTTTGATTTGACAAAAAGGGAGAAAATTGTTTTTGAGTTTATTTATGCCCCTTTGTTGATGATTTGACAAAAAGAGGGAGAAAAATTTAGAGTTTTATATATGTATGTTTATTGTTCATTTATATGCATGTTTATTCCATTTCCTTATTTTTTACAAAAAGGGGAAGAAGCATTTTGAGAATTTATATATGCATGTTTATTTTTTCAATTGGTATTAGAGCATATATGTTTTGTTTTCAATTGGTATCAGAGCATATATGTTCTGTTTATGCAAAAAGTATTCTTTATTTATGCATATATGTATTATTTGTTTTAGACATACATTGAATATCTTTATTGTTTATTGCTATGCATGAGTTAACGGGGAGCTTCTATGAAGCTTAACTTTAATCTATGCATATATAACTCCATGAGTTTTGTCATCATCAAAAGGGGGATATTGTTGGCCCTGAGGCCCATCACTCTAGTTTTGATGATGATTAACTCATGTAGTTATAGTTTACTAATAATCTTGTGTTTAAATAGTTTCACTTATTGACCAAGATATTAGTAGGTGAGTGGCTTCAACAAAGGAGTTTTGGAGCTTTCACATGTTAATTCAAGAGCTGAGCGTCAAGATCGCATCTAGTACTCGGTTGGAGTCAAGCTCGTTGGATCGTAGTTGGATCGAGTCGACTTGAAGGAGTTCTGCAAGAAGACCTCGTTTGTGCTTAGTTTGTTTAGATCATTGTAAAGATTAGATAGTATTGATATGCTCAAGTTCACACACACACACAAGTTTAAAGTTTGTTGGTTTTGGTTTTCGGTTTAACCTGTTTTTGGATTTCATGTCAAAAATATAGATATATATATATATATCTTTATATTATATTGAATTTTATCCATATACAGTATGCTTCAAAGTTATTTCATTATCATGTTTTTGTATTTACATGAGTTTTGGAGAAAACAGTTTTCCATTTCAAAATTTAAGTTTTGTAAAATAACATTTTTTGTATTAAGCCTAATTTCCATATCACAAAAATAGTTCAAATTGTTTGTAATATGTGTTGAATTTTAGTCACACATATTTGTATTTCAAAGATATTATAAGAACTTATTTTTGTGAAATTTATGTGTATTTTATGGGATTTTTTAGAAAGTAAAAAGATAAGTTTCTAATCTCTATTATTGTTTGACTTGGCCTTTTGCCGGTCGACCGGACGGTCGACCGAGGCAGAAGTCGGTCGACCGTCTGGTCGACCGACATGCACAAATGTGCACGACAGTGTAGGCTGGTGGGCCGGTCGACCGCCAGAGAGCTCTGCTCTCTGGAACTTGCCTTGGTCGACCGGCAGAGAGCATCTACTCTCTGTATCCAGGCCAGGTTGACCGGGCGGTCGACCGGTGGCCCAACGGTCATAAAAAATGACCGTTGGCCAGTTGATCGGACGGTCGACCGGGCGGGCAATTTGGCCCTTTCCTGCTGCCAACAGTCAGATTTTTTAGAGGGTTATATATAGCCTCCTCCTTAGCTGATTTCACTAAGAATTTCAAGAGCAAAATTTTCTATCTTTCCTAGTATTTTAGGAAAAAGTTTTCAAGGAGTTTTTGGGTTATAAAGATCTATCTTTATTTGTTTTAAAGTGTTGAAAAAATCAAAGAAAAATAGAGTCTTTGGGAATTGATTTTTGTTCTTCATTTCTACCATCTAGAAGTTTTCCCAAGAGTTTTTCTTTGTGATTTGTTTTTTAAACTCTTTGTTTTCTCACACTTGAGCTATCATATCTATCCTATCTATAGGATCTGATTGGTCACTAATGTTGCATATTTAATATCATATTTTCATACCTATTTTAGAATAAACTTTGCATTGTCTTAATTAATTGCTTAATTTATTTGCAGGCCCATTCTTTAAGGAGATGAAGAGAAATGAGCCCAAAGCCCACCAAAATTCTGAATTAAATCAGAATTAATTCACACTCACTAAATCAGGAAAAAATCAAGAGGTTGAAAACTGGTTGAGAAGAATCCTCTCAGAATCGACCGGTTAAAGCAAAGATCAAGGGATGAGATGAAGCAAGTTTGATTCAGATTCTGACTGGATACATTTTAGTATTCGAATCATAACTTTTGCTACAGAATCTCATTCTAATGATTCAAGATGATCCAGAAAGCAGACTTACAGAGTTACAACTCTTATGTTGATCATTATCTCTAATTCTGTTATTTGATAAGTGATATTCAGCAATCAATATGCCAACAAACTGCAGATCAGAACTGAATATCCACCTCAAATCAAATTTGAAGATAAGGGGAGTTCAAAAATTGCTAGATTTACTTATCTTCACACTCTTCTACCCTCTCCATTTCTCCTATAAATACCTTCACTCAAAGGCAAAAGGGACGACCATGCAGAGATAGGAATTAGCCTAGTTTTCATTTCTTAGTTTAGGTTTTTAGTCTTTCTTTTCATGTAATTTTAGTTTTCATTTATGTAATTCAGAGGAGATCGACTTTCATCGAAGAACAAGACTGAAGCTAGAGCTGGAGTGACACCGGTGTAAGACTTATTTCTTTTCTTTGATTGTAATGAAATCAAATCAATGTTCTTTTTGTGTATGTACTTCTTTTTAGTCTTCTTCTTCTTCTTTTCTATTTTACCTTTCTTTTTGGTACAACTGTCTTCCAAGTGAGTCTAAAAGCATCGAAAGAGCCTTGCCTTTGCGAGTGCCACCGATAGCTCATGACGATGGAATTGTGAGTCTCTCTGTATCATTTCATGCTTGCGTATCTTGATGATGTAATGTGGAAGAGACCAACATTCAACTCTTATGGGCTATGCGCTGCTTGCCTCCAATTCAAGGTAACATCGAAGCTAAAAACTCAAGGTAAGCTTTTGGTGAAAAGAAGGTAAGTAACTCTTTTATTTCTTTCTTTCATTTTTGTAAATTAAATCACCATCTCTTCAAAATCACTCTTTTTTTCTCCACTTCATTTGTACATATTCGCTTCATTATGTTCTGATTTTTTCCACCTTCTTCATCTTTCACTTTTTCTCTAATTTTAACATAATTCTTTTTCCTTTTCTTAACTTAAAAACTGAGAAGAATCTTCGCTTTTCTTCTTAATGATTTCAATAAAGAACTGTAACGCTTCCATCGCAAACCCTCCTTGTGGATCACGACCCGCATAGCCACTTGCTATAGCGGAAGAATTGAGCACTTGCACATTTTTTATTCTTAAATCTAATATTCTGTAATTTGTGTGCAGGTTTAGCCTCAATCAAATTTTGGCGCCGTTGCCGGGGAGGGTAACATGTTTTTTTTTATTAAAATCTGAATTTTTTTTGAAAATTTTTTAGAACTAAACGAATTTTCTTCTCTGTTGCAGGTTACAGGGCAATTAAAGTAGGAAATTAATATTGCAGTGACATACAAGTGGTATTGGGCCTCTGCTCTAGAAAGCAGAGACCCATTGCCCTCTGAATTGCCGCGTTTCCACAGCAAAAGCCGCGGATCCACGGCAAGGAAGAGTTGACTACTAACAGCTTTTTGCAGGGCTGCTTAGTTTAAAAAAATTCTAGTTTGCTGCAACTTTAATTTTTCTTATATGCCATAACATAAGCCTGCTAATAATCAACAGTAAAATATTTGTTGAAAAGATAAAAAAATTGATTAGACATTTGCATTTTAGGCACGTGTCTTTTTAGTTCCTTTATTTTTTTTTACTGTTGAAGAGTGCTGGAGCAAGGTACGTATGCATTGCATTTAGCATAGGACTCACTTCTTGGTTGATTTATATCGCTTTGATTGAATCTTACATATCTTGTACACTTGCACAAATTGATCTTAAGGGCACTAACCTATTAACAAGATAAGGTGGGGATTTGATCACCCTTCCTTAGCCCAAAAATCACACTCCAAGCACTCACTAACCCAAGCCTAACTAAAATTGAGTAGACGTTGGCCCTAGGGACTCTCGGACTCAATTAGGAGATTATCCTAAGGGGTAAAAATGTTAGAATCTAACTCCTACAAAATCAGTGTCTAGGAAAGGGATTGAGGGCCGAAAGCCCGAAGGTTGGTGGTTATTTAATTAAGGAACGTCTTTGACGGAAAACCTCCCACCAACCTTGCCCTGACCTGGCTGATTAGCTTGTGGTTAAAGTCTACATTAGACCTCCCGTGGACAGTCTAACCAGTTAGGAGTCGTCTAGGTCCTAAGTCTACCCTAACTTAGGCTAGAATTTTTTCTTTTTTTTTGTTTGTTTATTTGTTTGTTTTTCTTTGTTTGTATTCTATTGTGTGATATGGACTATAATAATAATTTTTTCAACTACAATAATAATCCATATTACACACCGACTTCATTTTCGGATATTACCAACCCAGCATATCATAACTTTGACCAACCTAGTGTGCCGGATTGGTCTTATCCGAATCAATATGACCCATACCCCCATATAATAACTATAATTTCCATAATGATTTCAACTCTTCACCGAGTCAGTGGGGATTCACCTCCCCCGAGCATAATTTCCAACCACCTTGCCCTCCTTCTCCACCCAGTCCACATTATGTTCAAGATTCATACTCAGTTCCACCCATCCAAAATAGGAAACCATCAATTATGGAAATGAGTATGCGTGAGTCCAAACACAAATCCCAAAATCTGATGGACTCACAATTTCACTATCACTTTCAAGACAATTCTTCATCTTTTCATCAAAACAATGAACCTATCAACTATGAAAAGATGCTTGAAGCCATGACTCAGGCTCAAAACACTCGTAATCGTGACATAGATATGATGGTCGAATCTCTACGTTCCCACCGTCCTGATGTCACTAACTATTCTGTTAGAGCCGAAGAGTTATGTAGTTTTGGAAATCAAGATTCCATTTCAGAACAACCATGTGAACTTACCCAAACTCCAAATGATATTGATAGTTTGGCTAGTTTTCCTTTTCCTGAAATAGAACTTGAAAATGATTATGATCTTGAACCCCAACTTAGTGATTCAATTCTATTTCCTGATTCGATTATGACTCCGGTATCTTCACCTGACTTCAATCTTTTCCCGGAGTCAACATTGGATCCTGTACCAATTCATAAAGAAATTGAATCACCCATCTTTGAGGATCATGTTAAACTTGACCAACTTTACAATTTTGAAAATCCCATGGACAAATTGGCAAGTTCTCCATTTTTTGATATTGAACTCAATGAGATATGTGACCTAGATTCTCACATATGTGATCCAGTTCAACTTTCTGAATCAATATTGACTCCTGTTGTGTTACCAAACTTGAGTAATATTTTAGAGTCAGTTTTGATTCCTCCACCTATCATTCCTGAACCGGAATCACCCACATTAAGTCACATTCCATTGTTAGAAAATACATGTGGACTAGAGTTTCAACTTCTTGACTTGGACCCGCTTCTTGAACCAATTTCGACTCCTGAACCTTTACTTGACTTAAGTCACCTTCCTGAGTCGGTATTAGTTCCTGTCCTTCCTGAGTCCAAGTCAACCGTTCTATCATTTCATACTCCATTCTGGGACGAGGTGGTTGACAAATTTGACTCCAAAATTAGTTATGGAATATGGAAATTAGATGGGGTTAAATATTTCATAAAGATCCTTCATGGATTTATCTTTTTAATGGGTTATATTAAAGATATTTCTGGTGGGTTCCTCCGAGACCCAAGAAAAGTTGATTGGGCCGCGTTTCGTGGACCAATCAGACCACCACCGGAACCACCACCTTAAGGTAACCTTTTCCTTCCCTTTCGTCTTTTTCATGCATCTATGCATTAATTCATACATTGAGGACAATGCATGAGATAGGTGTGGGGAGGGTCTAATATAACTTTTTTTTAAAAAAAAAAATAACACTTTTCTTTACTTTTAAAAACTTTTTGAAAAATAGAAACAATATTTTGACTTATTTTTGTAAGAAATTAAGTTAATTTTAAGGAATAGGAAAATCCAAATTAGGATTTCTTATACTTGGTCAAAATAAGATTATTTGTTTGATTTTTATAGTTAGGAAGATAATTTGTCAAAGTAATTTAGTCTTGATCTTTACCTTGATGAAATATGCACACTTCATACACTTACACACTTAGGGTTCAAAAACAAAGATTCTTATGCCTTATAAAAAAATATATATATAAACAAATCTAATTATTGATTAGCTAGGTGCTTTGGCCTAAGAAAGCCTTAGTATTTATGCAAAAGATAATTAGATGAGTTTGAAAGAAAAAAAAACAAAAAAAAAACAACAAGTCTAATTATTGATTAGCTAGGTGCTTTGGCCTAAGCAAGCCTTAGTATTTATGCGAAAGATGATTCGATAAGTTTGAAAAGAAAAATCCTCTGATTAAGCTGGGTATTTGTGCCTAATAAAGCATAAGTAATCACGCCTAAAAGAGGTTCATATAATAAAATCCTTAGTTTTGTGGCCTTATTTGCTCGAGTCCTTAAGTCCTTGGGGGTGTTTTCTCACCTGGTGCCCTAAGACCGTTTGGTTTGGGGGTCATTGATTAAAGGCTCGTTATATGGGCAGATTAGAAAGCCTAATAAAACTAAGGAATAATACCACACAAAAAAAAAGTATATATATAAAAATAAATAAGGCATAAGAGTTAGAGTTAATGAACCCTTAGTCATTTTCACAGTCACAAGTGCATATGACTTAGGGTAAAGTAATAGACTAGATGAGAAGTACAATTTGACTCCTTACTCTAATTGATAACAAATTTTTGAATAGAGACTAAGTTTAGGAATGAAAAATTCAGTTTTCCTATAACTTATAGATTGCTTAGATCTTACAATTATATTTCAAATATTTTTTCCTTTCAAAATGCTTTTCGAAAATACTAACTCTTTATTTCCCTTTCTTTATGGATTTTGTGGGTGCAATCCGCTGAAAACCCTCACGAGACAAAACTCGTCCTCTAGGGGAAACCTAGAGGTTTAACGGCTTGTTGCACATGCTCAGTGCAATCGCGCGACCTGCGAAAGTGGTCTAATAATCCTTAGTATAGTTTAGTTGTTTTGCTCGAGGACGAGCAAAAGATAGGTATGGGGGTGTGATTGGTCACTAATGTTGCATATTTAATATCATATTTTCATACCTATTTTAGAATAAAACTTTGCATTGTCTTAATTAATTGCTTAATTTATTTGCAGGCCCATTCTTTAAGGAGATGAAGAGAAATGAGCCCAAAGCCCACCAAAATTCTGAATTAAATCAGAATTAATTCACACTCACTAAATCAGGGAAAAATCAAGAGGTTGAAAACTGGTTGAGTAGAATCCTCTCAGAATCGATCGGTTAAAGCAAAGATCAAGGGATGAGATGAAGCAAGTTTGATTCAGATTCTGACTGGATACATTTTAGTATTCGAATCATAACTTTTGCTACAGAATCTCAATTCTAATGATTCAAGATGATCCAGAAAGAAGACTTACAGAGCTACAACTCTTATGTTGATCATTATCTCTAATTCTGTTATTTGATAAGTGATATTCAGCAATCAATATGACAACAAACTGCAGATCAGAACTGAATATCCACCTCAAATCAAATTTGAAGATAAGGGGAGTTCAAAAATTGCTAGATTTACTTATCTTCACACTCCTCTACCCTCTCCATTTCTCCTATAAATACCTTCACTCAAAGGCAAAAGGGACGACCATGCAGAGATAGGAATTAGCCTAGTTTTCATTTCTTAGTTTAGGTTTTTAGTCTTTCTTTTCATGTAATTTTAGTTTTCATTTATGTAATTCAGAGGAGATCGACTTTCATCGAAGAACAAGACTGAAAGAGCTGGAGTGACACCGGTGTAAGACTTATTTCTTTTCTTTGATTGTAATGAAATCAAATCAATGTTCTTTTTGTGTATGTACTTCTTTTTAGTCTTCTTCTTCTTCTTTTCTATTTTACCTTTCTTTTTGGTACAACTGTCTTCCAAGTGAGTCTAAAAGCATCGAAAGAGCCTTGCCTTTGCGAGTGCCACCGATAGCTCATGACGATGGAATTGTGAGTCTCTCTGTATCATTTCATGCTTGCGTATCTTGATGATGTAATGTGGAAGAGACCAACATTCAACTCTTATGGGCTATGCGCTGCTTGCCTCCAATTCAAGGTAACATCGAAGCTAAAAACTCAAGGTAAGCTTTTGGTGAAAAGAAGGTAAGTAACTCTTTTATTTCTTTCTTTCATTTTTGTAAATTAAATCACCATCTCTTCAAAATCACTCTTTTTTTCTCCACTTCATTTGTACATATTCGCTTCATTATGTTCTGATTTTTTTCACCTTCTTCATCTTTCACTTTCTCTCTAATTTTAACATAATTCTTTTTCCTTTTCTTAACTTAAAAATAGAGAAGAATCTTCTCTTTTCTTCTTAATGATTTCAATAAAGAACTGTAACGCTTCCATCGCAAACCCTCCTTGTGGATCACGACCCGCATAGCCACTTGCTATAGCGGAAGAATTGAGCACTTGCACATTTTTTATTCTTAAATCTAATATTCTGTAATTTGTGTGCAGGTTTAGCCTCAATCAGGATCTTGTTTTTGTAGGAAAATTGGTTTGTGGCTGTTGAGACCACCAAGAGTTGTAACCTTCCTTGTATTTGTTGCTATCCCTCTTGTGTAGACGTAATTATGGAGGTTGAGTTTGGTTGTGTTGGTATCCCTCTAAGTATAGAGGTGATTGAGATTGTTGTTTGGCTTTGAGCCTTATCCCTCTATTGAGAGGTCGATCTTGTTTTGGCTAAGTACCCATCCCTCTAAGTGTAGAGGTGATAGTTGTTGTGCCTTACCTCTTGTGAAGAGGTTGTGTCTGTTGGAGAGAGGAGTTGTGTACTCCAAAGTTGTATTACCCAAATCCTCAGTGGAGTTTCCCTATGTGGGAAGTCCTGTGTGGACGATATAGTGAAAATCCTTCTGTGTGAAGGCGAGAACGTAGAGCAGTGGCTCGAACCTCGAAACATATCTCAGTGTTTGCGATTGATCCACCATATATTGTGCCTTGCATTATTTCATATTGTTCATATCATACTTATATGCTTGGTATTTTTGTGTGCCTCACTTGTGTTGAATCAAGAGAGCTTTACATAGCACCTCAACTCTTATTTAGAGGAATTTAAAGGAGATAGTTCAGAGTCCTTCACCGGGAATTCGGCTACACACTTTGGTTACGCTAAGTGTGTTGCAAATTGCTTTTACTTCCGCATCATTTGTCGTTGGATTAGCCTTACACCTATTGACCCCCTTTAGGTGTACTTTCAGATACCATTGACAATGACCAAAAGATCCGGAAGGTAATTAAAACTCTTCCCAAAGCTTGGGAGTCAAGGCAATAACCCTCAAGGAGCTCAACGGTAGAGAGGAGATGGACTTCTCCGGCTTCATTGAAAATTTCAAAACCCATGAGATGGAAATGAAGCTGAGAGAAGAAAGGGAGTCTCTAAAGAAGAAAACGATAGCTTTCAAGGCTACTCCATCATCCTTTGATGAAGAAGAATCATCGGAAGATGGTGATGATGACTTTGCCATGCTCATTAGGAAAGTGGGCAAGATGTTTTATAAAAATGGAAGACAAAGCAAATTCCGAAGAGGAAGATATCAAGGAAGATTCGAAAAGAAGAAAGAGAAGATAAGTCCTTGCTTTCATTGTAAGAAGATAGGCCATCTCATTGCAGATTGCCCTTCACTTCAAGCCACTTCCTCCAAGAACGTGCATAAGAAGAAGAAGGCGATGGTAGCCACTTAGGATGATTCAAAAACGGATTCCGAAGAGGAGATTGATGCCGCACACGATTGCTTCATGGCAAACGGAGAGGAAGCTTCTATGGTAATCGAAACCTCTTTAGAAGATAATAATTTAAATATGGATGAACTTGCACAATTTTTTAAAGAATTACAAAATAGATATAAAATTTCTCTTGCACAAAATAAAAAATTGAAAAAAGAAAATAATTTTCTAAAGAATAAGCTAGAAATTGTTGTTAAAGAAAAAGACAACTTATCCATTTCTTTTGAGAAAATGAAAAAGGATTTTGATAAATACAAACTTGTTAGTAAAGGTAAAAGTCTTAATATTATTTTTAACAAAAATGAATTTTCGGATATCCAAAAACATATTGATGTTTTGCATACTACTTTGAAAAAGTGTGCATTTGACATGAACAAATTTGCTTCTATGCTTCTAAAGGGAAAAACTCAAAGGAAACATGCACCTCATTCATCTAACACACACCATGAAAAACATACACATGCACAAACACATACACATAAGCATGGTTTTATGTATGGCACAGTGTACACATGTGCACATTGCGGCCACAAAGGTCATTTAGCAAAATTTTGTTATTTTAAATAAAAATGTTTGGGTTCGAGAAAGTACTAACCCTATAGGATCAAAAAAGATTTGGGTACCAAAGAACACACCAAAGTTGATTGATGTAGGTGTGTCGTCCTCCTCCAAAACATAGGGGAGATGGTGCCTTGGTGGTGGATGCGTCGAAACTCAAAGGATCAACCGTCACATTGCATCACCATCAAGAGGCTGAAATCACCTGGAAGGGGGGTGAATAGGCGACTTGCTAATCTAATGATGAATTAATGCGGAATTAAAACTATTTAATCAAACTAAAAACTATTATGCTAAACACACAAGGTATAACCTAAGAGTGTAGCCGAATTTCCGGTGAAGGGCTCTAGATTATCTCCTCAAGATTCCTCTAGATAAGAGTTGAGGTGCCGCTATGGCTCTCTTGGTTGAATACAAGTGCGAGCAAATAATCCCAAGTATATAACAATCAAGTACAAGATATATCAAGCATATAAAGATATAAGCAATGTTAGTATGCAAGATATAAACACAAGTGAGAGATAGAGAGAGAGCAATCGCAAACACGGGAGATTTGTTCGAGGTTCGAGCACCCTTGCTCTACGTCCCCGCCTTCAACACTATGAAAGATTTCCACTATAAACCGATCCACCGGATCACTCGGTGCCGCAACACCTACAACGAGTTCACACTAGAACTCCTTGGACTCACTAGTCCCTCTCTTGTTCCCGCAAGAACAACACACCGCAAGCACACTAGCTTGCCGAGGCTGCACCTTTACACCGAGCTCTCACTAGAACTCGAAATAACGCGAACTCGCAAGTCCACCTCCTCAAATACAAAGTAGAATACTTTGGTGATCTGAACACTTTGGTGATCTAAACACTTTGATCACCTCAAATTCTCTCATAACAAAGATCCCGATAGGATGGATGTAGCAATGGATAACTCAAGTATATATGAGAAAAACTTGAACTGATTTGTTGGTGAAAAACTCAATAAATCTCTTTTACAAAACACTCTTGAAAAACTTTGCTTTTGATATGAAAGTATTTGGCTCTAAAACAAGTGAAAATAAACACTTAGAAGTTTAGGTAAAACTATCTTGAAAACCCACTCAAAATCTTGTTTAAAACAGTCCAAGAGAAGCCCCTTTTATAGGCTTCAAAAATGTGATCGTTGGAGGCCAACTCAGCTGGTCTGCTTGCTGTCGGTTGATCGCCTGGTCGACCGGCCAACGGTCAGATTTCTGACCGTTGTGCCAGCAGTCGACCGGCCGGTCGACCGTAAACTGGGAAATGACCCAGCGGTGGACCGGGCCATTTTCAGATAGCAGAGGCTCTCTGGCGGTCGACCGTGCGGTCGACCGGCCCTTTGTTGTGCACTTTTGTGCACATCGGTCGATCGTCGGTCGACCGACTTCTGGCTCGGTCGACCGGCAGAAGGCCAGACCAACTATTTTAAGGGATTTAAAATATGGTCTTTTTATCTTTAATAAAATCCCATAAATTCTCATAAAATCTACAAAAATAAGTTCATTGATATACTTTGATATACAAACGTGTTTGAGTAAAAATCAAAACATGTTACAAACATTTTGAACTATTTTTGTAATAAAGAAGTTTTGCCTTAAACAAAAACCTGTATTTTTCAAAATCGATTTTTCCAAAACTTCTCCAAATACAAAATAAGATATTTTAAACACTTTTGAAGCTTAGCGTGTATGGATATGATCCACTACACATATATTATGAAATATCTATGTTTTTGATATTAAGCTCTAAAATTAGTTTTGATAAAACACATATTTATTTTTAAGCTTAAAAACCAAACCGGTATTTTCTAAAACAACTCTTTTATGAAATCACATATAAATCTTGTGTGTGAGTATATATGAACTTGAGCAATCTGCCAACTAATCTATCCTTTACATTTTATTTAAAAATAAATTCTTGACACTTACAAAACATGACACAAGTCTTCTCTTGAAAATCTGCACCTGAAAATCTTCTTCTCCTTCTTAACTTAGTCCAAACCTTAACCCAACGAGTTAGACTCCTCTTCGAGTTCATGATGCGATCTTGATGCGCGAGCTCTTGAATCAACACGTGCTAGCTCCAAAACTTACTTTAAATCCATTGTTGAAGCTAAACACCAACTAAGATCTTGATCAAATATCTGAGACTAATTTAAATATAAGATCATTAGTACTATAACTACATGAGTTAATCATCATCAAAACTAGAGCGATAGGCTTTTGGGCCAACAGAGGCACCTATTTTGGAGATTGCCCATGGTTTGGTAACTTTTCCACTTGATAATTTCATTTCTAGCTAGATCTTTACATGCGTAAGATTAGCTAGTTTTTCTTTTGTGGCAATATGCTCTAGTTGTGTATACATGTTTATTTTTTGTTTTTATAGCTTGCCTATATTTGAGCTAGTTTGTTAACATTGCTTTTGTTCTTTACTGGCCCATGATTTGCTTGCCTATGTGTAGAGTATTTTCCCACGCTCACTTGGTTGATAGATATCTTTGCATATATGTGTATATAGATAAATTTATTTGCTCATATACATGAATATATATATATATATATATATATATATATATATATATATATATATATATATATAGTCTAAATATCTATCTTGTGGTTGGGTATTGCATTTAAACCATATTTAAGTAATAAATCAAGATAGCAATTGCGCGCCTCATCTCTTATTAAGAGGAATGACGAGGAGAAGTTCAAAATCCATTAAGGGTATTCGGCTTCAATATCTTATTTTTAATAGCTTAATATATGATGTAATTATTTAAAAATATATTGTTTATATAATAATAATAAAATAAAAATAAATTTTTTTTTGATATCATTTTCATGTGTTTTTTTTCATGCCTATAAGATTTTTGGTGTTATTTCTCTGTCTTATGTGTAAAAATATGCAAGTAAAATAATATTCAAAAGCCCTAAATTCTTACTTTTAAAACTGTTTTTAGGGTTATCCCGGTCGACCGACCAGTCAACCGAGTTGACTTGGAATAGGTCCGGTCGACCGGGCGGTCGACCGAAGTAGCCTATTATACAAAAAAAAAATTTTGGCCTAAAACCGGTCGACCGACTGTAACAAGTTGCTCTGGTTAGACCCCGGTCAACTGGACGGTCGACCGGGAGTCGGGTCTGGCTGTGTTTTACACATTTTTAATAGCCTTAACACTCAATCTCTCTCACACTTTCTCATTTCCACAGAACTCCTCTTCTTCGCCTTCCTATTTTTCTTCCCTCTAATCTTCTCAAATCACTTCAAATCACTAATTAAACCTTAAAATTGCTTGAATCTTTCCTCAACACTCCAGATCTGTTTGATTTCAAGGAGAATTTTGAGGTTTTCAAGGTATAATCTCTTATCTCTCTAAATCTTCTTAATTTTATAGTTTTTCTAGAATATCTTTCTATATTTCGTGCCAAATCCTATCATCTTTACCATGTCAAAAAGGGCTAGACCTGAGAAGGGTAAACAACCTGAACCATCCTCTAACCCTTTTATTTCTCAAAATGCCTCTCATATATTTTCAGTGATTTATGACAAACATGTTATTTCTGGTAGAACTGTTTTGCTCACTGATTTTGAGCACCTGAATCTTGCTAGCATTTTGAACACAAGCTCCCTTGAACATCTCGTTACCATTAATGTAACCCTCGGTTCCCAATTTACGTATGTCAATACTGGTATCTGGTGATGATTTAATTATCCTGATAGTCGGATTGAGGTCATTTCAACTCAAGATATTATTTCCCATTATTTATAATTTTTTCTAGAATTTTAGAATTTTTTGGGAATTATTGGAGAAGAATCTCAATTTGGGGTCGATCGGTGACATAGGCTGACTCTGGGATTTTTAATTAACAATAGGAAATGAATTTTGGAAATCTGACTTCACAACAATGTTCAGGATGACTTCTTTTATTTTTGAGAATTTTTGAGAATTTTTCTAAATTAATAGAGTTTAATCCAATAAAATAATGCTTAAATGTTTATTAAAAAAGAAAAAAATGAAATTAAAATTAAAAAAAAACCGCATGCGTTGCAGGTTTCGAACCCAAGCGCATTTTGTATAGAATTGAATGCTCTAACCACATGGCCACCTTGGCATTGAATCAAATTATTTAAACATTTTCCCTTTCCTCTACAAAGAAAAATAAAAATGAACTAAAATGTTTCTTCTCAGATTCGAACAATGGCCACCACCCCATACTGTAACATCCAGACCACTTTGCCACATTGGCGTGTGGTCTTAAAACCCAAGCCCATTTATTTAAACCACGCTTTAACTCCTCCATCTTCTCCAACTTCCCCCACTCTCTCTAACTTCTCCTACACTTTCTCCTCCTCATTCCCACTCACACAAACTGCACCCACTACTCCTCTCACGTAACCTAACTCTCAGGGGGGCTTAGGGGGTGTGTGTGATGCCTATAAAAGGGACATCTCATCATCTCAAGTCACTTGCAAAACTTCAATCTCTCTTTCTTTCTTCCACTACAATAGCTCTTCCTCTTTCAAATTTGGCGAGATTCTGAAGTGCTGGACGAGGGTAAGAAGATTCAGACTGAAGGGAAGCGTTCCAGGTATTTTATTTTGCATTTTTGTAGAATTTAGTTCGTTGTGGCATTTCACCGAACACGTAGCATGCGTTACATGTTAGCTTTAATTTCACCTTGTAAAATGCATGCTAAAATCATAATAAAATTTTGTAGAACACCTGGGATATGCCTCCTAATTATCATAATTTTTAATTTATTTTTAAAAATTTATTTTAATCAAAAAAAAACCTGAACTGTGCTGTGCACAGCACGGTGCAGACCAGGCCAGGTCTGGCCTGAGCCAGACCAGACCTGGGTCTGGTCGAGCCAGGCCAGGCCCAGCCTGGTCTGGTCGGGCTCAGCCAGACCCGACTGGGTCTAGGCTCAGACCCAGTCCGGGTCTGTATACAGACCCGGGTTCACGACCCCATAAAAAAAAACAGAGAGAGAGAAAAGAAAAAAGGGAAAAGAAAAAGAAAAAAAAGAAAGAAAGAAAAAGAAAAAAAAAAAATAAATAACATAGAAATAAAATGTGTAGAATATTACTGTAGCAAACTAGACCCAAATCCATTACTGTAGCAACAGACCCGTTAAGCTTTTTATTATTTTTATTGATTTTTAGGTTTATTTTAATTCAGAAAATTCCATAAAATTCACAGAAAATTCCAGAAAATTCACAGAAAATCACAAACTAAATTTGAAACCGTATAAAATTATTTTGATGTAATATTACTTAGAATAACATGAAATTAAATATTTTTGTAATTACTATTCAATGATAATTTATTTAAAAATGACCAATAAATTTCTAAATAGCACAAAAAAAATATGAAATTCATAATTCAGTAATATGTAAACATTATACATCAATTTATTATTTTATGCATATATTTTATCATGAAAATATTTTTAAATAGTTGCTATAAATTCATAAATTAAATTATTTGAAAAATATTAATTAACCAAAATTATAATAAATAGTAAAAAAATTACTTTCTTATTTAACTTATCACTGAATAAGAATATGTTAAGTCTCTAATTAATTCACGCAATATTTAGGCCGCGAATTTTACCCAGAGCCGGTTGCAGTTACGGGAATTCAGACTCCAACGACACCAGGCAAGTGTACACGATTCTCCTTTCGTTGACTTTCGTCTTGATCTTAATCCTTCCTCTTAAACGTAAATTATGGTTATCATATCGCATGATCGTCATCACTATCCTGTGATCATAATTACATATCAGCTTTTCTTTTCTGATTATATAACTAATTATTCTATTCTTGATATTATTACCGATACCGTCTCGTGATTATGTTTCATCACCTTACATATCTTGTTTGCATCTTGTTCCTGTACATACATGCATCCAACTTAAATTTGCATGATTGCTTTATGTGGTAGACTAATTTATTGACGTAAAGTTTACACTGATCATGACAAATACTGTGATTTGGATCTTGAGGTTAACTGGATATTAATGAAGAAAGATTGATAGTTAAAGATTATATATCGATTTATATTGTGATCCTGATATTACTGGAAATTAATCAAGAAAATTAACCATTATATTCTGAGTAATTATTCGAGGATATCTTATTGGATTATGGACACATGATCATGACCGTTTTACTTTGACATTTAGATTACATGTCACTAACATTACTTGCACTATTTTGCATGCATCTGTTATCACTTGCACAACTATATATTTGTCACATGATATTGTCGCTGTCTACATCGTCCCATGATTTTGATACACATTGTGTTCACCATCTAATGCTGACATTCTTGGTACCGATTCATGATCCTATAACACTGAGTAACACACTGTTTGCATTTGCATTTAATTAATAAAATTAATCAAGCCCGGGTTATTGGGGGAGACTGTAGCAGGGAAATCCAGGGAGGTGTGCTTGGAAGGGCGACCCCTTGTGGGTTTGGACGCCACACGTGATCTTATTATTTATGCGCGCTCCTATTATTACATGTTACATATTACCTGAGTACAGTGAACTATTTCTCCCTGCTATCAGGATCCACTAACGCATCACTTGTTTGATATGCAGTTGTCCTGTGGGATGAGGCACAGGATGGTTGCATTAGTTAGGATAATAAAATATGCTAGACATATGCACTTGCATCATATCCTTCATTGCCTTCAATGAAGGTAGTACCTGACATATATTTTCAAGATACTGACACTTGAGACTCATGTGACATGCATTATCTTGACTGCATGACATTCCTGGACATACCATGCTATTTTATCTTGTGATCTTGAGTTCTTGTGATCTTGTGATTATGTTACACGATAATTACTTGTCCAAGATATTTCATGTTCATTAAACACATGTCACACCATATGATTGAGATTTTCCTGCACACAAAATAAGAATTATTAGATTTAAAATTAAAAGTGTGAGGTGCTCAATTCGAATCCGCGGTAGCAGTGGCTATGCGGGTCGTGATCCTCAGGGAGGGACTAGCGATGGAAGCGTTTGTAAGTTATCTCTAAAAATTTCTCTTATTTTTTAGTTATTAAAAGGAAAATAAGAAAATATTAATTAAAGTTAGTTTAGAAAGAAGCGGTATTTTACAATGAGTCAGAAAAGAAAGAATTGGGAGAAGTGTTGTGATTTAATCTACAAGAATAAAAGAAAAGAAAAGAAAAAACACTAACCTTAGTTTGGTTGAACAAAAATGTGAAATTCTAACACTTTCTACCTTGCTTTGGAGGCGTTGAACGCATAAACCAAAGGATCGATCTCAGTCCCCTGTTCGCATTATATCATCAAGCTTGGGCAAGTATGAAGTGATACGTACCTTGAGGAGGAGAATATCACCATGAAATATCGTTGGCACCCACCAAGATTCGTTATACTTGTGCTTTGGAAATCACTTGCATGCTCATCATAAACCAACAGAGATAAAAATAGAAAAAGAGAAGAAAACAAAAAGGAAATAAAGCAATGACATAAAAAGAAAAGTTACCTTTATTACTTGATACAATGGAAGAGAAGAGAAGCATACATCGGTGTCACTCTCAACATAGCCCTCTCCCTCACTTACATAAAAATTAAAAAGAAAAGAAAACCTAAACTACAAGAAAGAAGAAAGCCTAAAACCCTAGATTTGGCCCTCTGGCTCTGGACGCCCCTTCTCTGTTGCTCTGCAGGGTATTTATAGGAGATATAGGAAGTAGAGTCCCAGTACAACTCCTCAACGAAAACGCATCGCCAACCGCCTCAGGATTGCCGCGGAAACGGGAAATTTGCCGCAGAAACGCGGCACTTTTGTAGCCAAATGCCACGCGCTTTCTCTCGTGGCATCCTCTGGTCCGTCCATCTGGGTTTATCCTTCTGGAAATTGTATCATGACTCTTCATCTTGAGATTTCGGGATAACTTGGGAAGCAAGTTACCCTAGATCTCAAATCTTTTTCACGAATTTTCTTCTCTTCTTTTAGCTTTTATTCTCATCCCGCAAGTGTTTAGGGTTGAATAGAAGTCTATCCTTCCCTCTTCTTTAATATTTGCAACTTTGGCCCTTGTGTATTTGCACTTTTGACAATTGATATTTACACTTTTGCACTTGGGCTTGAATATGGGCTTTTGGGCTTCTTTTAGGCTTTATTTATTATTAAAATAAGAACTCAAGGCCTGCACACAATAAATCACAAAATATTAATAAATGTGCAGAATTATATGAATAAATATGAAAATGTGATGGTAAATATGATGATAAAAATGCACTTTTCACTACCAATCACACCCCCAAACTTATCTTTTTTGCTCGTCCTCGAGTAAAAATCAAAGAGAAAAAGAAAAGAAAAATTAATCTAACCTAACTCACTTTCGTAGGAATCACGGTTGCACTTAGCATGTGCAAGAAGCCGTTAAACCCCTAGGTTACCCTAGAGGACGAGTGTTGTCTCGTGAGGGTTTTCAGCGGATTACACCAACAAAATCCATAAAAAGGAAATATTTGAAATACTTTTGAAAAGACTAAGTAGTCTATAAGTTTTTTTAGGATCATCATTTTTATTCATTCTTAAACTTAGTCTTTATATAGTAATTGTTATCCATTTTAGGTAGGGATCAAAATTGAATTTTTGTATAGTCTTTTTCGTTACCAAAAATCATATGCATCCTTGTAAATCTTTTCTAAGAATTCCTTAACTTGGACTCTCATGCCTCTTTATTATTTTTATAACTTCATCTAATTTTCTTTCGTGTAAGCATCAAGGCTTCTTGAGGCCCTAATACCTAACTAATTGACTATTAGATGTGTTAATAAATTTTTTTTTTAGCACGTATAACTCATCTAATTTTCTTTCGTGTAAGTATCAAGGCTTCTTGAGGCCCTCATACCTAACTAATTGACTATTAGATGTGTTAATATATATATCATATTTCTTAGTTTTATTAGGCTTTCTAATCTACCCATGTAGCGAACTTAAAGTCGATGACTCCCAAACCGGATGGCTTTAGGGCACCAGGTGAGAAAGCACCCCGCGGACTAAAATTCGAGTGAACTAGGCCCCAAAACCAAGGACTTTATTTTATTTACTCACCTTTAGGCATGAATACTTATGCTTCTTGAGGCACATGTATCAGCTTAATTAGTGATTTTTTTAAATTTTTTTTTATATATATGAGGCACAAAAGTCTTCGTCTTAGAATCCTAGATATGCATTAGGTATGCAAATTTCATTAAGGTAAAAATCAAGACTAATTAATTATTCAATTTCTCCTCCTATACCTAAAATTTAAACAATTTATTTATTTTGACCAAGTTTTTAGAAATCCTAATCATGATTTTCCTAATTCTTAAGATTAACTTAGATTTCTTTCAAAAGATAAGTCAAAATATTGTCCTTTTTATAAGGTTTTTTTTTTCAGATTTTTTTTTAAAGCAGATTTTTGTTAGTTTCTACCTATGTTAGTATGTTAGTAAAGCCCACCCCCACACTTATCTCATGCATTGTCCTCAATGTATGAATGAATGCATATATGCATGAAAAAGAACAAGGGAAGGCAGAAGTTACCTTAAGGTGGTGGTTCCGGTGGTGGTCTAATTGGTCCACGAAATGCGGCCCAATCTACTTTTTGTGGAATTCGGGGGAACCCACCAGAAATCTTTTTTGTATAACCCACTAAAATGATGTCTGTATTGACATTTTTTAAAATTTCCACCCCATCAAATTTCCATAATTCATAATTATTTTCAGAGTCAATTGTGTCAACCGCCTTGTCCCAAAATGGAGTGTGAAAAGATGGAATGCTTGACTTGGACATGGGAAGTACGGGAACGAATACCGACTCAGGAAAGAAACTTAAATCAAGTAATGGTTCAGGAGTCGGGCTAGGTTCAGGAAGTGGGTCCAAATCAATAAGTTGAAGCTCAAGTCCACAATAATCCTTCCACAATGGAATGTGACTCAATATTGGTGATTCAAGTTCAGGAATGATAGGTGCGGGAATCAAGACTGACTCTAAAAGATTACCTAAGTCGGGTAACAAAACAGGAGTCAATAATGATTCAAAAATTTGAACTTGATCACAGATTTGAGAATCTATGTCACATATCTCATTGGGTTCAATTTCATAAAAATGAGAACTTGCCAATTTATCCATGGGACTTTCAAAATTGCAAAATTGGTCAAGTTCAATATGATCATCAAAAATGGGTGATTCAATTTCATGATGAATTGGAATAAGATCCAATGTTGACTCGAAAAAAGTGAAATCAGGTGGAGACACCGGAGTCATTATTGAATCAGGAAGCAAAATTGAATCATCAAGTTGGGGTTCATGATCATATTCATGCTCAAGATCTATTTCAGGAAAGGAAAAACTTGCCAAGTTATCAAAATTTGGAATTTCGGCAAGTTCAAATGATGGCACTGAAGTAGAATCTTGTTGTCCAAAGCAACTTGGTTCGTCGGCTCTACGAGAGTGGTCAGTGATATCAGAGATGGCCGAACGGTGAGATCGTAAAGATTGAATCATCATATCTATATCATGATCACGGGCTAATCTAGCCTGAGTCATGGCTGCAAGCATCCCCGGCAACGGCGCCAAAATTTTGATTGAGATTTTCCTGCACACAAAATAAGGATTATTAGATTTAAAATTAAAAGTGTGAGGTGCTCAATTCGAATCCGCGGTAGCAGTGGCTATGCGGGTCGTGATCCTCAGGGGGGACTAGCGATGGAAGCGTTTGTAAGTTATCTCTAAAAATTTCTCTTTTTTTTTAGTTATTAAAAGGAAAATAAGAAAATATTAATTAAAGTTAGTTTAGAAAGAAGCGGTATTTTACAATGAGTCGGAAAAGAAAGAATTGAGAGAAGTGTTGTGATTTAATCTACAAGAATAAAAGAAAAGAAAAGAAAAAAACACTAACCTTAGTTTGGTTGAAGAAAAATGTGAAATCCTAACACTTTCTACCTTGCTTTGGAGGCGTTGAACGCATAAACCATAGGATCGATCTCAGTCCCCTGTTCGCATTATATCATCAAGCTTGGGCAAGTATGAAGTGATACGTACCTTGAGGAGGAGAACATCACCATGAAATATCGTTGGCACCCACCAAGATTCGTTATACTTGTGCTTTGGAAATCACTTGCATGCTCATCATAAACCAAAAGAGATAAAAATAGAAAAAGAGAAGAAAACAAAAAGGAAAATAAAGCAATGACATAAAAAGAAAAGTTACCTTTATTACTTGATACAATGGAAGAGAAGAGAAGCATACATCGGTGTCACTCTCAACATAGCCCTCTCCCTCACTTACATAAAAATTAAAAAAGAAAAGAAAACCTAAACTACAAGAAAGAAGAAAGCCTAAAACCCTAGATTTGGCCCTCTGGCTCTGGACGCCCCTTCTCTGTTGCTCTGCAGGGGTATTTATAGGAGATATAGGAAGTAGAGTCCCAGTACAACTCCTCAACGAAAACGCATCGCCAACCGCCTCAGGATTGCCGCGGAAACGGGAAATTTGCCGCAGAAACGCGGCACTTTTGTTGCCAAATGCCACGCGCTTTCTCTCGTGGCATCCTCTGGTCCGTCCATCTGGGTTTATCTTTCTGGAAATTGTATCCTGACTCTTTATCTTGAGATTTCGGGATAACTTGGGAAGCAAGTTACCCTAGATCTCAAATCTTTTCCACGAATTTCCTTCTCTTCTTTTAGCTTTTATTCTCATCCCGCAAGTGTTTAGGGTTGAATAGAAGTCTATCCTTCCCTCTTCTTTAATATTTGCAACTTTAGCCCTTGTGTATTTGCACTTTTGACAATTGATATTTGCACTTTTGCACTTGGGCTTGAATATGGGCTTTTGGGCTTCTTTTAGGCTTTATTTATTATTAAAATAAGAACTCAAGGCCTGCACACAATAAATCACAAAATATTAATAAATGTGCAGAATTATATGAATAAATATGAAAATGTGATGGTAAATATGATGATAAAAATGCACTTTTCACTACCAATCACACCCCACACTTATCTTTTTTGCTCGTCCTCGAGTAAAAATCAAAGAGAAAAAGAAAAGAAAAATTAATCTAACCTAACTCACTTTCGTAGGAATCACGGTTGCACTTAGCATGTGCAACAAGCCGTTAAACCCCTAGGTTACCCTAGAAGACGAGTGTTGTCTCGTGAGGGTTTTCAGCGGATTACACCCACAAAATCCATAAAAAGGAAATATTTGAAATACTTTTGAAAAGACTAAGTAGTCTATAAGTTTTTTTAGGATCATCATTTTTATTCATTCTTAAACTTAGTCTTTATATAGTAATTGTTATCCATTTTAGGTAGGGATCAAAATTGAATTTTTGTATAGTCTTTTTCGTTACCAAAAATCATATGCATCCTTGTAAATCTTTGTTAGGAATTCCTTAACTTGGACTCTCATGCCTCTTTATTATTTTTATAACTTCATCTAATTTTCTTTCGTGTAAGCATCAAGGCTTCTTGAGGCCCTAATACCTAACTAATTGACTATTAGATGTGTTAATAAATTTTTTTTTTAGCATGTATAACTCATCTAATTTTCTTTCGTGTAAGTATCAAGGCTTCTTGAGGCCCTCATACCTAAATAATTGACTATTAGATGTGTTAATACATATATCATATTTCTTAGTTTTATTAGGCTTTCTAATCCACCCATGTAGCGAACTTAAAGTCGATGACTACCAAACCGGATGGCTTTAGGGCATCAGGTGAGAAAGCACCCCGCGGACTCAAATTCGAGTGAACTAGGCCCCAAAACTAAGGACTTTATTTTATTTACTCACCTTTAGGCATGAATACTTACACTTCTTGAGGCACATGTATCAGCTTAATTAGTGATTTTTTTTAATTTTTTTTTATATATATGAGGCACAAAAGTCTTCGTCTTAGAATCCTAGATATGCATTAGGTATGCAAATTTCATTAAGGTAAAAATCAAGACTAATTAATTATTCAATTTCTCCTCCTATACCTAAAATTTAAACAATTTATTTATTTTGACCAAGATTTTAGAAATCCTAATCATGATTTTCCTAATTCTTAAGATTAACTTAGATTTCTTTCAAAAGATAAGTCAAAATATTGTCCTTTTTATAAGGTTTTTTTTTCAGATTTTTTTTTTAGCAGATTTTTGTTAGTTTCTACCTATGTTAGTATGTTAGTAAAGCCCACCCCCACACTTATCTCATGCATTGTCCTCAATGTATGAATGAATGCATATATGCATGAAAAAGAACAAGGGAAGGCAGAAGTTACCTTAAGGTGGTGGTTCCGGTGGTGGTCTAATTGGTCCACGAAATGCGGCCCAATCTACATTTTGTGGAATTCGGGGGAACCCACCAGAAATCTTTTTTGTATAACCCACTAAAATGATGTCTGTATTAACATTTTTTTAAAATTTCCACCCCATCAAATTTCCATAATTCATAATTATTTTCAGAGTCAATTGTGTCAACCGCCTTGTCCCAAAATGGAGTGTGAAAAGATGGAATGCTTGACTTGGACATGGGAAGTACGGGAACGAATACCGACTTAGGAAAGAACCTTAAATCAAGTAATGGTTCAAGAGTCGGGCTAGGTTCAGGAAATGGGTCCAAATCAATAAGTTGAAGCTCAAGTCCACAATAATCCTCCCACAATGGAATGTGACTCAATGTTGGTGATTCAAGTTCAGGAATGATAGGTGTGGGAATCAAGACTGACTCTAAAAGATTACCTAAGTCGGGTAACAAAACAGGAGTCAATAATGATTCGGGAATTTGAACTTGATCACAGATTTGAGAATCTATGTCACATATCTCATTGGGTTCAATTTCATAAAAATGAGAACTTGCCAATTTATCCATGGGACTTTCAAAATTGCAAAATTGGTCAAGTTCAATATGATCATAAAAAATGGGTGATTCAATTTCATGATGAATTGGAACAGGATCCAATGTTGACTCGAAAAAAGTGAAATCAGGTGGAGACACCGGAGTCATTATTGAATCAGGAAGCAAAATTGAATCATCAAGTTGGGGTTCATGATTATATTCATGCTCAAGATCTATTTCAGGAAAGGAGAAACTTGCCAAGTTATCAAAATTTAGAATTTCGGCAAGTTCAAATGATGGCACTGAAGTAGAATCTTGTTGTCCAAAGCAACTTGGTTCGTCGGCTCTACGAGAGTGGTCAGTGATATCAGAGATGGCCGAACGGTGAGAACGTAAAGATTGAACCATCATATCTATGTCATGATCACGGGCTAATCTAGCCTGAGTTATGGCTGCAAGCATCCCCGGCAACGGCGCCAAAATTTTGATTGAGATTTTCCTGCACACAAAATAAGGATTATTAGAATTAAAATTAAAAGTGTGAGGTGCTCAATTCGAATCCGCGGTAGCAGTGGCTATGCGGGTCGTGATCCTCAGGGGGGGACTAGCGATGGAAGAGTTTGTAAGTTATCTCTAAAAATTTCTCTTTTTTTTAGTTATTAAAAGGAAAATAAGAAAATATTAATTAAAGTTAGTTTAGAAAGAAGCGGTATTTTACAATGAGTCGGAAAAGAAAGAATTAGGAGAAGTGTTGTGATTTAATCTAAAAGAATAAAAGAAAAGAAAAGAAAAAAACACTAACCTTAGTTTGTTTGAAGAAAAATGTGAAATCCTAACACTTTCTACCTTGCTTTGGAGGCGTTGAACGCATAAACCATAGGATCGATCTCAGTCCCCTGTTCGCATTATATCATCAAGCTTGGGCAAGTATGAAGTGATACGTACCTTGAGGAGGAGAACATCACAATGAAAATCGTTGGCACCCACCAAGATTCGTTATACTTGTGCTTTGGAAATCACTTGCATGCTCATCATAAACCAACAGTGATAAAAATAGAAAAAGAGAAGAAAACAAAAAGGAAAATAAAGCAATGACATAAAAAGAAAAGTTACCTTTATTACTTGATACAATGGAAGAGAAGAGAAGCATACATCGGTGTCACTCTCAACATAGCCCTCTCCCTCACTTACATAAAAATTAAAAAGAAAAGAAAACCTAAAGTACAAGAAAGAAGAAAGCCTAAAACCCTAGATTTGGCCCTCTGGCTCTGGACGCCCCTTCTCTGTTGCTCTGCAGGGGTATTTATAGGAGATATAGGAAGTAGAGTCCCAGTACAACTCCTCAATAAAAACGCATCGCCAACCGCCTCAGGATTGCCGCGAAAACGGGAAATTTGCCGCAGAAACGCGGCTCTTTTGTAGCCAAATGCCACGCGCTTTCTCTCGTGGCATCCTCTGGTCCGTCCATCTGGGTTTATCCTTCTGGAAATTTTATCCTGACTCTTCATCTTGAGATTTCGGGATAACTTGGGAAGCAAGTTACCCTAGATTTCAAATCTTTTCCACGAATTTCCTTCTCTTCTTTTAGCTTTTATTCTCATCCCGCAAGTGTTTAGGGTTGAATAGAAGTCTATCCTTCCCTCTTCTTTAATATTTGCAACTTTGGCCCTTGTGTATTTGCACTTTTGACAATTGATATTTGCACTTTTGCACTTGGGCTTGAATATGGCCTTTTGGGCTTCTTTTAGGCTTTATTTATTATTAAAATAAGAACTCAAGGCCTGCATAAATGTGCAGAATTATATGAATAAATATGAAAATGTGATGGTAAATATGATGATAAAAATGCACTTTTCACTACCAATCACACCCCCACACTTATCTTTTTTGCTCGTCCTCGAGTAAAAATCAAAGAGAAAAAGAAAAGAAAAATTAATCTAACCTAACTCACTTTCGTAGGAATCACGGTTGCACTTAGCATGTGCAACAAGCCGTTAAACCCCTAGGTTACCCTAGAGGACGAGTGTTGTCTCGTGAGGGTTTTCAGCGGATTACACCCACAAAATTCATAAAAGGAAATATTTGAAATACTTTTGAAAAGACTAAGTAGTCTATAAGTTTTTTTAGGATCATCATTTTTATTCATTCTTAAACTTAGTCTTTATATAGTAATTGTTATCCATTTTAGGTAGGGATCAAAATTGAATTTTTGTATAGTCTTTTTCGTTACCAAAAATCATATGCATCCTTGTAAATCTTTGCTAGGAATTCCTTAACTTGGACTCTCATGCCTCTTTATTATTTTTATAACTTCATCTAATTTTCTTTCGTGTAAGCATCAAGGCTTCTTGAGGCCCTAATACCTAACTAATTGACTATTAGATGTGTTAATAAATTTTTTTTTTTTAGCATGTATAACTCATCTAATTTTCTTTCGTGTAAGTATCAACGCTTCTTGAGGCCCTCATACCTAACTAATTGACTATTAGATGTGTTAATACATATATCATATTTCTTAGTTTTATTAGGCTTTCTAATCCACCCATGTAGCGAACTTAAAGTCGATGACTCCCAAACCGGATGGCTTTAGGGCACCAGGTGAGAAAGCACCCCGCGGACTCAAATTCGAGTGAACTAGGCCCCAAAACTAAGGACTTTATTTTATTTACTCACCTTTAGGCATGAATACTTATGCTTCTTGAGGCACATGTATTAGCTTAATTAGTGATTTTTTTTATTTTTTTATATATATGAGGCACAAAAGTCTTCGTCTTAGAATCCTAGATATGCATTAGGTATGCAAATTTCATTAAGGTAAAAATCAAGACTAATTAATTATTCAATTTCTCCTCCTATACCTAAAATTTAAACAATTTATTTATTTTGACCAAGTTTTTAGAAATCCTAATCATGATTTTCCTAATTCTTAAGATTAACTTAGATTTCTTTCAAAAGATAAGTCAAAATTGTCCTTTTTATAAGGTTTTTTTTTCAGATTTTTTTTTTAAGCAGATTTTTGTTAGTTTCTACCTATGTTAGTATGTTAGTAAAGCCCACCCCCACACTTATCTCATGCATTGTCCTCAATGTATGAATGAATGCATATATGCATGAAAAAGAACAAGGGAAGGCAGAAGTTACCTTAAGGTGGTGGTTCCGGTGGTGGTCTAATTGGTCCACGAAATGCGGCCCAATCTACTTTTTGTGAAATTCAGGGGAACCCACCAGAAATCTTTTTTGTATAACCCACTAAAATGATGTCTGTATTAACATTTTTTAAAATTTCCACCCCATCAAATTTCCATAATTCATAATTATTTTCAGAGTCAATTGTGTCAACCGCCTTGTCCCAAAATGGAGTGTGAAAAGATGGAATGCTTGACTTGGACATGGGAAGTACGGGAACGAATACCGACTCAGGAAAGAAACTTAAATCAAGTAATGGTTCAGGAGTCGGGCTAGGTTCAGGAAGTGGGTCCATATCAATAAGTTGAAGCTCAAGTCCACAATAATCCTCCCACAATGGAATGTGACTCAATATTGGTGATTCAAGTTCAGGAATGATAGGTGTGGGAATCAAGACTGACTCTAAAAGATTACCTAAGTCGGGTAACAAAACAGGAGTCAATAATGATTCGGGAATTTGAACTTGATCACAGATTTGAGAATCTATGTCACATATCCATTGGGTTCAATTTCATAAAAATGAGAACTTGCCAATTTATCCATGGGACTTTCAAAATTGCAAAATTGGTCAAGTTCAATATGATCATAAAAAATGGGTGATTCAATTTCATGATGAATTGGAATAGGATCCAATGTTGACTCGAAAAAAGTGAAATCAGGTGGAGACACCGGAGTCATTATTGAATCAGGAAGCAAAATTGAATCATCAAGTTGGGGTTCATGATCATATTCATGCTCAAGATCTATTTCAGGAAAGGAAAAACTTGCCAAGTTATCAAAATTTGGAATTTCGGCAAGTTCAAATGATGGCACTGAAGTAGAATCTTGTTGTCCAAAGCAACTTGGTTCGTCGGCTCTACGAGAGTGGTCAGTGATATCAGAGATGGCCGAACGGTGAGAACGTAAAGATTGAACCATCATATCTATGTCATGATCACGGGCTAATCTAGCCTGAGTCATGGCTGCAAGCATCCCCGGCAACGGCGCCAAACTTTTGATTGAGATTTTTCTGCACACAAAATAAGGATTATTAGATTTAAAATTAAAAGTGTAAGGTGCTCAATTCGAATCCGCGGTAGCAGTGGCTATGCGGGTCGTGATCCTCAGGGAGGGACTAGCGATGGAAGCGTTTGTAAGTTATCTCTAAAAATTTCTCTTTTTTGTTAGTTATTAAAAGGAAAATAAGAAAATATTAATTAAAGTTAGTTTAGAAAGAAGCGGTATTTTACAATGAGTCGGAAAAGAAAGAATTGGGAGAAGTGTTGTGATTTAATCTACAAGAATAAAAGAAAAGAAAAGAAAAAACACTAACCTTAGTTTGGTTGAAGAAAAATGTGAAATCCTAACACTTTCTACCTTGCTTTAGAGGCGTTGAACGCATAAACCATAGGATCGATCCCAGTCCCCTGTTCGCATTATATCATCAAGCTTGGGCAAGTATGAAGTGATACGTACCTTGAGGAGGAGAACATCACCATGAAATATCGTTGGCACCCACCAAGATTCGTTATACTTGTGCTTTGGAAATCACTTGCATGCTCATCATAAACCAACAGAGATAAAAATAGAAAAAGAGAAGAAAACAAAAAGGAAAATAAAGCAATGACATAAAAAGAAAAGTTACCTTTATTACTTGATACAATGGAAGAGAAGAGAAGCATACATCGGTGTCATTCTCAACATAGCCCTCTCCCTCACTTACATAAAAATTAAAAAGAAAAGAAAACCTAAACTACAAGAAAGAAGAAAGCCTAAAACCCTAGATTTAGCCCTCTGGCTCTGGACGCCCCTTCTCTGTTGCTCTGCAGGGGTATTTATAGGAGATATAGGAAGTAGAGTCCCAGTACAACTCCTCAACGAAAACGCATCGCCAACCGCCTCAGGATTGCCGCGGAAACGGGAAATTTGCCACAGAAACGCGGCACTTTTGTAGCCAAATGCCACGCGCTTTCTCTCGTGGCATCCTCTGGTCCGTCCATCTGGGTTTATCCTTCTGGAAATTGTATCCTGACTCTTCATTTTGAGATTTCGGGATAACTTGGGAAGCAAGTTACCTTAGATCTCAAATCTTTTCCACGAATTTCCTTCTCTTCTTTTAGCTTTTATTCTCATCCCGCAAATGTTTAGGGTTGCATAGAAGTCTATCCTTTCCTCTTCTTTAATATTTGCAACTTTGGGCCTTGTGTATTTGCACTTTTGACAATTGATATTTGCACTTTTGCACTTGGGCTTGAATATGGGCTTTTGGGCTTCTTTTAGGCTTTATTTATTATTAAAATAAGAACTCAAGGCCTGCACACAATAAATCACAAAATATTAATTAATGTGCAAAATTATATGAATAAATATGAAAATGTGATGGTAAATATGATGATAAAAATGCACTTTTCACTACCAATCACCATACATGCACGATCTTATTGTACATGATCTATCTTCTGATTATTCCTGTTACTGTTATTACATTCAGTTCTTGATATTTCCAAACATATGTTCTTATATCCTACTTACTGTTACTATATTTTCATATTCTCTCCTTCCTGTTTTGTGTACTCTTGCTAGTCCGCTTCTGACGGACCCTTTATATTATTTTTTTTCAGTATTTAGATCAGGAAGCTGGTATAGAGAGTTGTTCGTAGATCATATTCTGGTTTCGCTGTTCTCCGGTGAGTTCAGTTTTCTCCTTGACTTGTTTTATTCAGATATAGTGGATGATATTGTTTATGATTCAGTTTTCATATATGTGATTTTATCCCTGTGCTTGGTTGTATGTGCATATATGTGGGCTATCCTGCTTGTTATTGACAGCCTAAGATACTCATGGAAGAGATTTCACTCTTCGTGGGTATCTGCTGGCCATCGTCACGTACCTGTATTCCGTATTTGGGAAGCGGGGCGTGACAATTAAGGAACCAGTTTATCCTAAACTTGTGTACTATTTTTACTCTAATCTGACATTCCAAAACAATCACATCAGATCTAGGGTTCTGGACAAGGATATTAACATTACTCTAGATCGATTTGCCCATCTGTTACACCTCTCCTGTGAGGGTGTAGATATTTTCAATGTTGGTCTCCATGATTTTAACTATCCTGATAGTGAATCTGCCCTCACTGCATCTCTTCTGCTTCACGATGATGACAACCCCGCTTTAGTTAGGAATGAGGAGGTGAAGTATTATACACTCACCGCCTAAGTCCTAACCAAAATCGTGTTCTATAATCTCCTGCCAAAATCAGGAGAATATAGTCATGCATAGGGTTCTGCTCCCCTCTTGATATATTACCTTCTAAAAGTCATTAGAGTTAATATTCTCAAGCTTATCATCAATTACATAGTTTCTGAGCACCTCATGATCCCAAACTGGCACTTGCCATTTAGGATGCTTATTACCCACCTTCTCAAACAACTAAAATTTGATCTCTCAACTGAACGGTCTATCGAACCATCAGATGATATCAACCGCACTCTCCTAAAGAGGATGCGTACTAGGGAGCGTGTTCTTGCTCCTCAGCCCCCTCCTATCATTCCTGCCGTTGTCCTTGGATCCTCTTCAGTCTCTTTTAATCCATACTCAGCTCTCTCTGCTCAGCTTCGAGAGCATGATCTGAAGATGACTGCAAATTTTCAAAGGATTGAGCGCAAAGTTGACAATAACCTGCAGTACATCTGTGCTTCTATTCGCTATCTTCAGACTTGTATCGATGAGATCTACAATAGGAACGCTTAGTCTGTTCCACTTTTGAGAGGCCACTCGCAGCCACTTCCTACATCGGGTCCTCTGTTTGACACTTGGGTACCTCCTCCAGCTCCTTCTGAGGAACCTGCTCCTCTTGAAGATCCCGACTTTCAGGAAGATTGACCCCTTTTATTGATGACAAAAAGAAGAAGAGAGATTCTATGGAGTTATCTTGGGAGTTATCTTGGGTGTTTTTATTTGAGTTTTTATTTATGTACTTTTTATTTTGTGGACATGTAGTATTTGGTGGAAATGTGTTTACATTGCAGTACTTGTTTTGAGGTTGGCATGGACCTCTGTATGAACAAATTTATTTTATGATATCTCTATTGTCTTTGGAAAGTTATGTATCTTTTTCCTTCTGTTGATATATTTGATACATATCTTCTGTGTGTGGTATGTGGTATGTTTGTATTTTTATGTATCCTTTGTAAATCAACCATCTACCACTTGTTTTGGAGGTTGGAGATTATTGGTTGGTTGGAGGAAACCGTTTGTGCATGCACCATTATAATTCTGTACTCTTGGTATGCATAAATGGGTTGCATAGAGTTTGATTGACATATCTTATTCATATGCTTTTATTGATGCATCTAACTTATATGTGACATTTTGATATATGCATGTGTTCAGGGAGAGCTTCGCTTGAAGTCTCTTCCTAAATTATTTGGGATAATTCTATATATTTTGTCATCATCAAAAAGGGGAGATTGTTGACCCAAAGGCCATTAGCCCTAGTTTTGATGATAACAAAGCATATGTAGTTATGTTTTTAAGAATTTTGTTTAACAAAGTTTCAGGTTAACTATTTTTTACATTGCGGCTCCATCACAAGACTCACACTTTTAGAAGCTAAGAAGATGTAGATCTCAGAGCCTAAGCACATAGAAGAGCTCAAGGATCAAGTATACTAGAGAAAACTATATCAAGATTTGTATTTTTACTTTTTGTATTTTAGATAGGATTTATAATCATTTGTTAAAACGAAGATGATATAGGTTAATAACTTTTGGGATTGACACACACACATACACACATATTTCATACTCCTATGTGTTTTTAAAAAAGAGTTCATAACTATTCTCTTTATCATTTTCAAAATTGAGTTTCAGAAAAAACGAGTTTCAAAAAAACTAGGTTTTCGATTTAGAAAAGTATTTTTACAAAATATGGTCTAACTTTGTTTTGTGTTGATCCATGATCACACACTGGTTCTACAAGTTCCCAGAACTCTATTTTGTGTTTAAAGATTAAAATTTAGTTTGTCGAAAAAAGAATGGTTTCAAAAAAATTTCTAATTGCACACATTTATTGCATTATTCTTTATTACATTCCACATTTATCATGTAATAAATCTGCTAAATTTCTTGTCTTAAATGTCTATTTTGCAGAAGATAATCATGGGGAGAAAGAGGATAAAATCAAATAAATATCAGTTAAATTCAGATTTAACTAGATTTATTTGGTTAGAGGAGGATGATCCAAATCCAGTTGGTTAAATTCAGTTTTTGGTGAATTAGGTGGTTAAAGCTAAAGATCAACCGAGGATAACGTTAAATACAGAGTCCAAATCCAAAGGGATAAATAGATGAGAGAAGATCAATGGATGAGATGAAGCAATTCAGACTCAGATTCTTGCTGGATACATTTTAGTACTTGAATCATAACTTTCGCTATCAGAACGCAAATCTGATGATTCAAGATGATCCAGAAAGAGGACTTAAAGGGCTACAACTCTTAAGTTGATCATTATTTCTAATTCTATCATTTCATAAGTGATATTTAGCAATCAATACGCCACTAAATTGCATATCAGAACTGAATATCCACATCAAATCAAGTTTGGAGATAAGGAGAATTCAGAAATTGCCAGCTTTACTTATCTTCATACTCCTCTACCCTCTATATTTCTCCTATAAATACCTGTACTCAAAGACAAAAGGGACGACCAAGTAGAGAGTAGAACTTAGGCTAATTTGTAGTTTGTAACTTAGGTTTTTAGTTTTCTTTCATGTAATTTTTATTTTCTTTATGTAACTGAGAGGAGATGATACTTTCATGGAGGAATGAGAGCAAGCTTGTACTGCAGGTGATACCGGTGTAAGTGATCTCTTCTTCCATTGTTATTTGACTTGAATCAAAGTTACTTTTTCTTCTTTACTCTTATTTTCGTTTGCTCTCCTCTAATGTGTTGCAATCCAAGTGAATCTGTTAGCATCAAGACTGCTTCGCCATTGCAAGTGTCCTTGATGGCTTATGGTGATGAACAACCATTCTCTTGCTAGTATAGCTTGCCCTTTTATTCTTAGTGTAGATCGGAAATGGGGAAGATCCTACACGCCATGTTTGATCGCCTTCAAAGACAAGGTAAGTCGTAGCTACGAATCCAAGGTATATGAGCACAAAAGGGGTAAGTAACTTTTAGTTTCTTTCTTTTCTTTTAATTCTTTAGTTTAGAATACCACAATCTATCACTTCTTTCATCACTCATTTTGATTTCTTTGTATATGTCTATTTTTTGTTTTTCTCCACCTTCTCATTCTATCACTTTCTTCCTAACTTGACTTTAACTCTTTTTCATTTTCTTTTTAAGAACTAAAGAAGAACTTTAACCATACTTTGTATCTTAAAAGAAGACTTACTTAAAAGCTTCCATCGCTAGTCCCTCCTTGTGGATCACGACCCGCATAGCCACTTGCTATAGCGGTAGAATTGAGCACCTTGCACTACTGTTTAAAAAGTTCCGAAATTCTGTATTTGTGTGCAGGTTATAACTTGTTTAGACGGGAAAGGTGTTGTATTGTGGAGTATAATTTGCACACAAAATATATTCAATAAAAAGAGATAAGGTTTAGATTCAACCTCAAGTTCTTTGATCACTCCACAATGTATTCCAAATGATTAATGTACCCTTTCCTATCTCCGTTATAGCATGGGCTATACCGAGTCGATTCTCAGGGAGAGCTTACGATGGAAGCGTTACGGTTTGTAGTGAAGAAAGAAAATGAAGGTTCTTCTTTGTCTTAAAAGAATTAATAAAACATGAAAAAAAAATGAAAGAATCGGTGGATATGTTCATGATGGAAAATGAAAAGAAATTAAAACAAGATTGGCTTTTGGATTAACACTAAAAAGAAAAGAAAACTTGTAAAAGATTTGAAGATGGAGAAAACCATGACTAGCTAACCTTACTACCTTGCTAAAAACTTACTAAACTCCGTGATGGTGAATGCGTGCCTCATGTTGATTCATCGGCAAAGATTTGTCTTGCGCATTGGTCTAATTACTTTCCCACTTGAATGACGGGTGATCACTCTTGGACTTGTCTTGTAGACTCATAGATGTCATTGGCCTACAAGATAGACTTTCAATAATGGAATCAAAAGAGCGACACTCAAGGGATGCTAAGGAAGAAGATACAACATTCATTAATTGAAGTAAAGAAGTTGTACAACAAATAGCATATGTTTGGTGATCCATCTCCATGTTCCATCAAGGCACTTGTTCTAAAGACAAGGCTCTAAATGAGGCACACATGAATCATATGGAATTACAACAAGAACTTGCCAAGCAATGAAAGTAACCCATCGGAGAAGAGAAGATCATACAACTTGCAAGATTAAAGATAGCAATCACCCATGAGTTAGTAGTTAGCAAGGTTAGTGGTTAGCTAGTTCATGTTAGAAAAGTTAGCTACTAGCCATAAGAAAAGAAAAGCAAAGCATGAATTAAAGTGCAAGTAAAGTAAAGCTACAATTAAAGAAAGCAAGTAATACTAGAAAATGCAAGAGAAGAGAGAAGAGAATGGATCAATCCTTGCTTCACAAGTTGTCACACCTTGGTATACACAAGCTTTCTCTCTCTTACAAACTCTCTCTTTACAGAATTTCTAGGGAGGAAGAAGATCTAGAGCACTACAAAAATCCTAGAGAGAAATCCTACAAAATACAAGCATCTAATCTCTAATTTCTCCTCTCTTCTTTTCTCTACCCTCTCTTACGCTCGTGCAGGCCCTGGTGCTGTATTTATAGGCCTCAGAGAGAAGGATCTAGAGCCCGGGTTGTTGGAGAAAATCTCGGCCCTAACAGACCTGTAACTGCCGCAGATTTGCGGCAAACTTCTAGAATTTGCGACAAGATCAAGGCCGTTGAGGCCAGATTTTCTGTTGCGAGTTTGTTACAGTTTGTTATCCACGTGGATCTTCTGGAAGAGTGAGTTGGCGCGTAGAATTCTCCAGATCCTGGGCTCAAACTTGGGCTCTCTTTTGGGCTTGGAATTAATTCCATTTAATTATTGCTAATTAAAGGAATTTTGGGCCTTTTCTCATTTCAGATGTGGACCTGCAAAAATAGAGAGAAGAACATTAAAAATCATATTTTTATTTGCAATATGCATGGAAATGATGTGGTAAAATATGCAAAATTGTATATCAATCAGTTATAACTCAATCAAATTTTGGCGCCGTTGCCGGGGAGGGATGGTAAGTTACTCTCTTTAAAAGTTTACATTTTTGATTAACTTTCTTCTTTGTTTTTGTACAGATTTAACAACAAGGAATTCTTGCTGCAGTGGACACATAAGTGGCCTTGGACTCTGCTCAAGAAAGCAGAGCCAAGAAGCCCTCAGATTTGCTACATTCCAGTGGCAAAACTGAGTGAACTACTAACCTGTACTTTTACAGGTTGGCTAAATTGAAAATCTGAATTTCTGTAGCATTTATCTCCTTGTTTGACTCACTGTATATACATTTTTAACATAACAGTAAAAAATTGATTGTAAATGCTAAAAATGATTTAGACTTTGCATTTAAGCACGTGTCTATTTCATTTCATTTTCTATTTACTGTTGAAGAGTGCTGGAGCCGAGGTATGTGTGCATAGCATTTAGTATAAGGTTCATTCTTGTATGATTGCTTGGATGTTACTTTTTTCTATATATTTGTACACTACACTAAATTGACTTAAGGGCTTGTCCTATAAACAAGATAAGGTGGGGAAGTCAATACCCTCCCTTGGCCCATAAACAATCTCCTCACTCACTAACCCAAACCTAACTAAAAATGAGTAGACGTTGGCCCTAGGGACATCTCGGACTCAATTAGGAGATTATCCTAAGGGTAAAGTGTTAGAATTTGACTCTTACCAAATCAGTGTCTAAGGAAAGGGATTAAGGGCCGAAAGCCCGAAGGTTGGTGGTTACTTAATTAAGGAACGTCTTTGACGGATAACCTCCCACCAATCTTGCCCTAACCTGGCTGATTAGCTTGTGGTCAAAGTCTGCATTATACCTCCTATGGAGTCGTCTAGGTCAAAGGTCTACCCTAACTTAGGTTAGAATTTTTTCTTTTTTATTTGCTTATTTGTTTTTTTCTTTGTTTGTGTTTTATTGTGTGATATGGCTTATAACAATAATTTTTCTAATTTTAATGGTAATCCATATTACACACCAATCTCTTTTTCGGATATTACCAACCCGGCATATCATAACTTTAACCAACCTAGTGTGCCGGATTGGTCTTCTCCGAATCAATATAACCCATGCCCCCAATCTTATAACTATAATTTCCAGAATAATTTTAACTCTTCACAGAGTCAGTGGGGATTCACCTCCCCCGAGTCCAATTTTCAACCAACTTGTCCTCCTTATCCACCTTGTCCACAATATTTTCAAGATTCATACTCATTTCCACGAGTCCAAAATAGAAAACTATCATTTTGGAAATGAGTATGCGTGAGTCCAAACAACAATCACAAAATCTGATGGACTTACAATTTCGCCACAAATTCTAAAATAACACTTCATCTTTTCAAGATCAATCGCAATAAAATGATGAACCAATCAACTATGAAAAGATGCTTGAAGTCATGACTCAGGCTCAAAACGTTCGTAATCATGACAAAGATATGATGGTCCAAACTCTACGTTCTCACCGTTTGACCAGTTCTGATGTCACTAACTATTCTGTTAGAGCGAAGAGTCATGTTGTTTTGGAAAAGAAGGTTCCATTTCAGAACAATCATTTGAACTTGCCCAAACTCCAAATTTTGAAAATGACATTGACAATTTGGCAAGTTATCCCTTTTCTGAAATTGAACTTGAGAATGAATATGATCCTGAATCTCAACTTAGTAATTCAATTCTACTTCCTGATTCAATTATGACTCCAGTGTCTTCACCTGATTTCAATCTATTTCCTAAGTCAACATTGGATCTTGTGCCAGTTTATAATGAAATTGAATCGCCCATCTTTGATGATCATTATATTGAACTTGACCAATTTCATATTTTTGGAAGTCCCATTGATAAATTGGCAAGTTCTCATTTTTTTTGAAATTGAACTCAATGAGAAATGTGACCTAGATTCTCAATTTTGTGATCCAGTTCAAATTCTCGAATCAATATTGACTCCTGTTTTGTTACCCAACTTGAATAATATTTTAGAGTCAGTTTTGATTCCCACACCTGTCATTCTTGAACTTGAATCACCACTATTAAGTCACATTCCATTGTAGGAAAATGATTGTGGACTTGAGTTTCAACTTCTTGATTTAGACCCACTTCCTGAACCAATCTCGACTCCTGAACCTTTACTTGACTTAAGTCGCTTTTCTGAGTCGGTATTAGTTCCTGTACTTCCTAAGTCCAAGTCAATTATTCTATCTTTTCACACTCCATTTTGGGACAAGGCGGTTGATAGAATTGACTCCGAAATCAATTATGGAATTTGAAAATTAGATGGGGTGAAATTTTTAATAAAAATCCTTCATATATACATCATTTTAGTGGGTTATATTAGAGAGATTTCTGGTGGGTTCCTCTGAACTCTATGCAAAGTCGATTGGGCCGCATTTCGTGGACCAATCAGACCACCACCGGAACCACCACCTTAAGGTAATATTTTCCTTCTCTTTCTTCTTTTTCATGCATCTATGCATTAATTCATACATTGAGGACAATGCATGAAATAGGTGTGGGGGAGGGTCTAACATAACTTAGGTTTTTTCTATTTATTTAAAAAAAAGAAAATAAAAATTAACGTTTTCTTTACTTTTAAAAACTTTTTAAAAATAGAAACAATATTTTGACATATTTTTTGTAAGAAATTAAGTCAATTTTAAGGAATAGGAAAATCTAAATTAGGAATACTTGGTCAAAATAAGATTATTTGTTTGATTTTTAGGGTTAGGAAGATAATTTGTCAAAGTAATTTAGTCTTGATCTTTACCTTGATGAAATATGCACACTTCATACACTTACACACTTAGAGTTCAAAAAACGAAGATTCTTATGCCTTATAAAAAAAAGAAAAAGAAAAAAATATATCTATGAAAGATGAACAAATCTAATTATTGATTAGCTAGGTGCTTTGGCCTAAGTAAGCCTTAGTATTTATGCGAAAGATGATTAGATAAGTTTGAGAAAAAAAAATATATAAAAATTCTCTGATTAAGCTGGGTATTTGTGCCTAATAAAGCATAAGTATTCACGCCTAAAAGTTGTTCATATAATAAAATTCTTAGTTTTGTGGCCTTGTTTGCTCGAGTCCTTAAGTCCTTGGGGTGTTTTCTCACCCGGTGCCCTAAGACCGTTTGGTTTGGGAGTCATCAATTAATGGCTCGTTACATGGGCAGATTAGAAAGCCTAATAGAACTAAGGAATAATACCACAAAAAAATATATATATAAATAAATAAGGCATAAGAGTTAGAGTTAATGAACCCTTGTCAAATTTTCATGGTCACAAGGTGCATATGACTTAGGATAAAGTAATAGACTAGATGAGAAGTACAATTTGACTTCTTACTTTGATTGATAACAAATTTTTGAATAGAGAATAAGTTTAGGAATGAATAATTCAGTTTTCCTATAACTTATAAATTACTTAAATCTTACAATTATATTTCAAATATTTTTCTCTTTCAAAATGCTTTTCGAAAATACTAACTGTTTGTTTCTCTTTCTTTACGGATTTTGTGAGTGTAATCCACTGAAAACCCTCACGAGATAAAACTCGTCCTCTAGGGGTAACCTAGAGGTTTAACGGCTTGTTACACATGCTCAGTGCAATCGCGCGACCTGCGAAAGTGGTCTAATAATCTTTGGTTTAGTTTTGTTACTTTGCTCGAGGACGAGCAAAAGATAGGTGAGGGGGTGTGATTGCACACATTTATTGCATTATTCTTTATTACATTCCACATTTATCATGTAATAAATCTGCTAAATTCCTTATCTTAAATGTCTATTTTGCAGAAGATAATCATGGGGAGAAAGAGGATAAAATCAAATAAATATCAGTTAAATTCAGATTTAACTAGATTTATTTGGTTAGAGGAGGATGATCCCAAATTCAGTTGGTTAAATTCAGTTTTTGGTGAATTAGGTGGTTAAAGCTAAAGATCAACCGAGGATAACGTTAAATACAGAGTCCAAATCCAAAGGGATAAATGGATTTGAGAAGATTAATGGATGAGATGAAGCAATTCAGACTCAGATTCTGGCTGGATACATTTTAGTATTTGAATCATAACTTTCGTTACCAGAACTCAAATCTGATGATTCAAGATGATCCAGAAAGAGGACTTAAAGGTTACAACTCTTAAGTTGATCATTATTTCTAATTATGTCATTTGATAAGTGATATTTAGCAATCAATACGCCACTAAACTGCAGATCAAAACTAGATATCCACATCAAATCAAGTTTGGAGATAAGGGAAGCTCAGAAATTGTCAGCTTTACTTATCTTCATACTCCTCTACCCTCTGTATTTCTCTTATAAATACCTGCACTTAAAGACAAAAGGGGCGACCAAGTAGAGAGTATAACTTAGGCTAATTTGTAGTTTGTAACTTAGGTTTTTAGTTTAACTTTCATGTAATTTTTATTTTCTTTTTGTAACTGAGAGGAGATGATACTTTCATGGAGGAATGAGAGCAAGCTTGTACTGCAGGTGACACCGGTGTATATGATCTTTTCTACCATTGTTATTTGAATTGAATCAAAGTTATTTTTTCTTCTTTACTCTTGTTTTCGTTTACTCTCCTCTAATGTGTTGTAATCCAAGTGAATCTGTTAGCATCAAGACTGCTTCGCCATTGCAAGTGCGCTTGATGGCTTATGGTGATGAACAACTATTTTCTTGCTAGTATAGCTTGCCCTTTTATTCTTAGTGTAGATCGAGAATGGGGAAGATCCTACACGCCATGCTTGATCGCCTTCAAAGACAAGGTAGGTCGTAGCTACGAATCCAAGGTATATGAGCACAAAAGGGGTAAGTAACTTTTAGTTTCTTTTTTTTCTTTTAATTCTTTAGTTTAGAATACCACAATCTACCACTTCTTTCATCACTCATTTCGATTTCTTTGTATATGTCTATTTTCTGTTTTTCTCCACCTTCTCATTCTATTACTTTCTTCCTAACTTGACTTTAACTCTTTTTCATTTTCTTTTTAAGAACTAAAGAAGAACTTTAACCATACTTTGAATCTTAAAAGAAGACTTACTAAAAGCTTCCATCGCTAGTCCCTCCTTGTGGATCACGACCCGCATAGCCACTTGCTATAGCGGTAGAATTGAGCACCTTGCACTACTATTTTAAAAGTTCTGAAATTCTGTATTTGTGTGCAGGTTATAACTCAATCAATATCTATACCGTGCTTTTGGCCCATTGTCGGTCAACCGACCGGTCGACCGTAGGCAGAGCAAAATTGCTCTGTTGGTCGACCGAGCGGTCGACCAACATGAACCAAAGTGCATTGTGCACTTCGGTCGACCGGGCGGTCGACCAACTGTAAGAGCTTTGCTCTCGGTTGGGTCCGGTCGACCGGGGCGGTCGATTGAAAGAGAGTTTAACTCCCTGGTTGGGAATAACGGTCGGTCACCGATCGACCGCTATCTCCAACGGTCAGAAATTCGATCGTTGGCGGTCGACCGACAGAAGAATTTTCTTTTGTATTTTCCCCCAATGGATATATTCTGTTTTGTCTTTTTCTCGGTCTTTTCCTAACGGCTCTTTTGGGCTTTCTGCACATGTTTTCATTCCTTATAAATAGTAAGACTGTAGAAAAACTCAAGAATAAGATTTCTAATGTTTAGATCAAGTTTATACAAGTTTACATCAAGATTTAGCTTTTTCTTAAAAGATTTTCTTTCGAGCCAAATTTCATATTCTTAATTTTTATCTTGAGCCTTCCTTCTACTTCTCTACAAGCTATTTTCACTACACAATCCCAAAGAGTTTCACCTCCTCATCTTGGTTATAGGATTATGTTTGTGAGCCATTTGTGATCAAGTGAAGATAATCGATTTCCTTCTATTGAGAAGTTGTAGAGGCTGCGGCCTCAAGTGAGCTAGTAAGCTCCGTGTTGGCATTGCGGCACCACGAGAGAGGACTTGTGAGTCCATTAAGTTCTAGTGAGAACTTGTAACGGTTTATGATCTAGTGAGATCGGTTATAGTGAAAATCATTCATAGTGTTGAAGGCGGGGACGTAGAGCAGTGGCCCGAACCTCGAAAGATATCATCGTGTTTGCGATTGCTTACTCTTTCTCCCTTCACTCTACTCTCTCTTTACTTACTTGCACTCTTATATTGTTTACGTATTTGCAAGTATTTTTTAAGTTATGATTGGTATTTGCAAGGCTGCTAGCAAGTAAATTTTAATTCTGCATTATTTGCCATTTAGTATCTCCATTACCTATTCACCCCCCTCTAGGTGATTTACAATATATATATATATATATATATATATATATATATATATATATATATATATGGGGAGAGAGGGGGGGGAGAGAGAGAGAGAGAGAGAGAGAGAGAGACTTGTGTCCTTCCAAAAGGATTTGAGCCCAAATCCTTCCAACTCAAATTCAACCCTCCGACATCCGAATACAAGATCCTCTCTGTTAAAGTTGATCTATATTATTTCAAATATCTATAAATCTATAAACAAAAATTAAGTGTTTTAAATGTAAGTCACCTAGAGGGGGGTGAATATGTGCATGCTAATCAAATGACAAACAAATGTGGAATTAAAACTAATTATGCAAACTAAAACTATTTTGCTAGCACACAAAGTATAACCAAAGAGTGAAGACGAATTCCGGTAAAGGGCTCTAGACTATCTCCTCAAGGTTCTTCTAGATTAAGAGTTGAGGTACTACTTTAGCTCTCTTGGTTGAATACTAGTGTTAGCACAATATTAAGTATGTAAAGATAGACAAGAAGTAAGAGCATGCAAGATACTAAACAATCTCAAGCAAGTATATTTATCAATTGAGCACAAATAAATATCAAGCATATAAAGATGTAACATTAAGTGCAAGCAAGATATAAACATAGGTGAGAGAGAGCGAGATAAGTAATCGCAAACATGGGAGATTTGTTTCAAGGCTCGAGCCACTTACTTTATGTCCCCCCTTCACCACTATGAAGGATTTCTACTATAACAATCTTGCAAGATCACTAGGTGCCGCAAAACCTATAATAAGCTCCGTCAAGAACTCTTGGACCCGTATGTCGCTCACTTGTTCCTACAATAACAACACATGCAAGCTTACTAGCTTGCTGAGGCCGCACCCTGCAATGAGTTCCCTCAAGAACTCTTCACAGTACGAACCTGCAAGTTCGTCGAGGCTGCGACCTCTACAACTCCACAAAAATAAATGATGGAACACTTGGTGATCTCTTCTATTGATCACCAACAAACACTTTCACAACAAGGATCCCTAGAGGATGAATATAGCAATGGAAAAGCTTAAGCTTGTGTGAAAAAAACTTTAATAGATTTGGAAGTGAAAAACTCAAGAAAACTTTAGATAAAATTAAGAGATTCACATTTGTAAAACTCCTTTTGATTTGGAAATGAATGCTCAAAAATCTTGTTGAAAAACTTCTGTAGAAGAAGAGAAAATAGCTCTAAAAAAATCTCCAAAAATCTTGACCAAAACTGGCCAAGAGAACCCCTTTATATAGAGTTTCAAAATATAGCCGTTGGGGCTCAGAACCGGGCTAGATGGCCTGTCGGTCGATCGGCTAATGATTAGTCACATATATTGCATTTACATTGTCACCTACCATACTTTTTAGCTAATAAATCCTATTAATAAGTCTTCTTTTTCTTTGTTAAATGTAGGCCCAAGTGCTAAAAGAAAGAAAAGAGAAACAAGCCCAAAAGCCCACCAAATTCTGATTTAATTCAGAATAAATTCAAAATTAAGGAATCAGGGTAAAATCTTGGCATATCAAGAGGTTGAGAAGAATCCTCCCTGAATCAAGCGGTTAAAGCCAAACAATCAAAGGCTGTTTCGTCAACTTTTGGAGCAGAAACAAGAAAACTAGAAGAAGATACGGGAAATTTACCAAACCAGGGGAGCTAGCCAACTGGGTGTGGCCACCTGGTCACACCAGGGCCGTGGAAAAGCGGCCCAAGCCGCGTTTTCGCGGCCTTGTTACATCAGTTGGGGGAGCGTTTGCTCCCCCAATCTTCCTGGGATTCTCCCTTTTGATTTTTCCCTATAAATACTAGTTTCAGCAAAGAAAAAGGGAGCGAAGACTAGGATTAGAATTTGTATTTATTTTCTAAGGATTTAGGCTCTTGTTAGCTAGCACAAAAGTTGTATTTTTGTTTTTCAATTTGTAGTCCAGCATAAATACTTGTGAGAGAGAGGAATTGAGTGCTTGTACTTGAAGATTGAAGTGACAGCAAAACAAGAATCGAGCCACATTTTCTTCCACTCTTATTTCGGTATGTCGTGCATTATTTACTTGCTTTCTTCTTTGTTTTCCATGAGTAGCTAGATCGATTTTCTGGGCTCACTATTGTACCTCTCTTCAATTCTTCTTCTCCTCTGATTTTAATGAAAAAGACCCAATGAATCATTAGCATGCCTTACTTAAAGCCTTTCTTCTTGAAAGTGTTCTTGAAGGCACATGAGGATGGTTTGGATTTTTAAACTTGTACTTCTTTTAAGAGCGTTTCTTGAACTATTTTTATTTCATACTTGATTCTTCGCGCTTGGTGATTTAACATCCGATTCAAAACGATTTCTTAAAGAAAAGAGTGAACTCTTCCATTCATCTTATGTGCTTTACTTCAAACTTTCTAAAATTAACTTTAAGTTTTGCCTATGATCTAGTTGAGGCATTTAGGATTTCAATAGAAGAATGAACGATTGAATAGTGAGATAGTGAGCCCAGATTTTCTTCCTTATTATAATCAACAAAACAATTTTCGAGCTTTTTAAATCACCTTCTCCAAAGCCTTCTCTAAAGTTGCAAATTTTCTTTTAATCATTGATTGGTCGCTAATGTTGCATATTTAGTATCATATTTCCATACTTATTATAGAATAAAATCTGCATTGTCCTAATTAAATGTTTAATTTATTTGCAGGCCCATTCTTTAAGGAGATGAAGAGAAATGAGCGCAAAAGCCCACCAAAATTCTGAATTAAATCAGAATTAATTTGAGCTCACTGAATCAGGGCAAAATCAAGAGGTTGAAAACTGGTTGAGAAGAATCCTCTCAGAATCGATCGGTTAAAGCCAAGAATCAAAGGCCATTTCGTCATAATACTGGACTCAAACGAGAAAACCAACTGAAGATAAAATCAGAAGAAAAAAGCAGGGAAACCCACCAATAGGGTGTGGCCACCTGGCCACACCCTGGCCACGGAAACGCAGCCAAAGTCGCGTTTCCGCAGCTGTTTAGTGGTTGTTGGGGGAGCGTTTGCTCCCCCAATCTTCACGGGATCTTACATGTTAGGGTTTTACCTATAAAAAGCCAGTATTTGCACTAAAAATGGACGACCATGCAGAGATAGGATTTAGCCTAGTTTTCATTTCTTGTAGTTTAGGCTTTTCTTTTCTTTTTATGTAATTTGTATGTAAGCTTAGGTTAGATGAAGATTCATGTAAGTAAGAGAGAGAGGCTTATGTTGAGAGTGACGCCGATGTACCCTCCTCCTTTCTTCCATCGTTCAAGCAATAAAAGGTAATATGTTTATGTTCTTCTTTACTTTCATTTTCTTTTTCTTCTTCCTACTTTACCTCTTTTGTTTTTCATGAGCTTGCAAGTGAATCCAGAAGCATAAGTATAACGATGTTGTGTGAGTGCCAACGATAGTTCATGAAGACGTTCTCCTCCTCAAGATCTGTATCACTTCATTCTTGCTCCGCTTGATGATATAATGCGAACGGGGACTGAGCTCGATCCTATGATCTATGCGTTGAACGCCTCCAAGCAAGGTAGAACATGCAAGGGTTCCAGGTAAGTCATCAACCAAACTAGGTGAGTACTTCTTTCATCTTCTTTCTTCACTTTTTTATTTCTTAGTTTAGATCACTAACACCACTTCCTTCATCACTCCTTTGCACTTCTTTGTAAATAATCATTTGTACATAGTCACTTTCTCATTCTCTCCACTTTCTTCATTCTACCGTTTTCTTTCTAACTTTAACATAACTTTTTTCTCATTTTTATTTCTTAAAACAAAGAAGAACTTTCATTTTTCTTCACAAAGATTTCAATACAAACCTTGAACGCTTCTATCGCTAACCCTCTTTGTGGATCACGACCCACATAGCCACTTGCTATAGCGGTAAGAATTGAGTACTTGCACATCTTTATTCTTAGATCTAAAATTCTGTATTTTGTGTGCAGGTAAAGCTTCAATCAAATTTTTGGCGCTTTTGCCGGGGAGGGTAACGGTTTTTATTGAAATATGATTTTTATTGAATTTTTAGAACTAAAACGAATTTTCTTCTCTGTTGCAGGTTATAGGGCAAGCAAAGCAGGAAAAAAAGATTGCAGAAACATATAAGTGGTCTTGGGCCTCTCTTCCAGAAAACAGAGACCAAGTACCCTCTGAATTACCGCGTTTTCTCGGCTTTTGCCGCATTTCCGCGGCAAGGAAGAGTTCACTACTAACTGTCTTTTTTGCAGGGCTGCTTACTTTGCAAAAACTAGTTTTCTAAAACTTTATTTCTTATATGCTATCACCAAAAGCCTGCTAATAAATCAACAGTAAAATTTTTGTTGAAAAAGTTAAAAAAATTGATTAGACGTTTGCATTTTAGGCACGTGTCTTTTCAATTCATTTACTTTACTGTTGAAGAGTGCTAGAGCAAGGTACGTTCGCATTGTATTTAGAATAGGACTCATCTCTTGGTTGATTTACATAGCTTTGAGTGAATCTTATTTACATATCTTGTACACTTGCACAAACTGATCTTAAGGGCACCACCCATTAACACGATAAGGTGGGGAATTAATCACCTTTCCTTGGCCCAAAAATCAGATTCCAAGCACTCACTAACCCAAGCCTAATTAAAAATGAGTAGACGTTGGCCCTAGGGACATCTCGGACTCCTGCCAAATTAGTGTCTAGGAAAGGGATTAAGGGCCGAAAGCCCGAAGGTTGGTGGTTATTTAATTAAGGAACGTCTTTGACGGAAAACCTCCCACCAACCTTGCCCTGACTTGGCTGATTAGCTTGTGGTTAAAGTCTGCATTAAACCTCCCGTGGACAGTCTAATCAGTTAGGAGTCGTCTAGGTCATAGGTCTACCTTAACTTAGTTAGAATTTTTTCCTTTTATTTGTTTGCTTATTTGTTTGTTTTTTCTTTCTTTTTGTTTGTATTCTATTGTGTGATATAGCTTATAATAACAATTTTTCCAACTTCAATAATAATCCATATTACACACCGACTTCATTTTCGGATATTACCAACCCGGCATATCATAACTTTAACCAACCTAGTGTGTCGGATTGGTCTTATCCGAATCAATATAACCTATGCCCCCAATCTAATAACTATAATTTCCAGAATGATTTCAAGTCTTCACAGAGTCAGTGGGGCTTCACCTCCCCCGAGTCCAATTTTCAACCAACTTGTCCTCCTTCTCCACCTTGTCCACAATATTTTCAAGATTCATACTCAGTTCCACCGGTCCAAAATAGAAAACTATCAATTTTGGAAATGAGTATGTGTGAGTCCAAACACAAATCTCAAAATCTGATGGACTCACAATTTCACCACCAATTCCAAGACAATACTTCATCTTTTCATCAAAACAATGAACCTATCAACTATGAAAAGATGCTTGAAGCCATGACTCAGGCTCAAAACGCTCGTAATCGTGACATAGATATGATGGTCCAATCTCTACGTTCCCACCGTTTGACCAGTTCTGATGTCACTAACCATCCTGTTAGAGCCGATGAGTCAGGTTGTTTTGGAAATCAAGGTTCCATTTCAGAACAATCATTTGAACTTGCCCAAACTCCAAATTTTGAAAAGAATATTGATGGTTTGGTAAGTTATCCTTTTCCTGAAATCGAACTTGAAAATGAATATGATCATGAATCTCAACATAGTGATTCAATTTTACTTTCTGATTCAATAATGACTCCGGTGTCTTCACCTAATTTCAATCTTTTTCCTGAGTCAACATTGAATCCTGTGCCAATTCATAATGAAATTGAATCACTCATTCTTGATGATCATATTGAACTTGACCAATTTTACACTTTTGAAAATCCTATTGACAAATTGGCAAGTTCTCATTTTTTTGATATTGAACTCAATGAGATATGTGACCTAGATTCTCAAATATGTGATCCAGTTCAACTTTCTGAATTAATATTGACTCCTATTTTGTTACCAAACTTGAGTAATATTTTAGAGTCAGTTTTGATTCCCCCACCTATCATTCTTGAACTTGAATCACCAATATTAAGTCACATTCCATTGTTGGAAAATAAATGTGGACTTGAGTTTCACTTTCTTGACTTGTACCCACTTCCTGAACCAATCTCAACTCCTGAGCCTTTACTTGACTTAAGTCATCTTCCTGAATCGGTATTAGTTCCTATACTTCCTGAGTCCAAGTCAATCATTCTATCATTTCATACTCCATTTTGGGACAAGGTGGTTGACAAATTTGACTCCGAAATTAATTATGTAATTTGGAAATTAGATGGGGTCAAATATTTAATAAAAATCCTTCATGGATACATCATTCTAATGGGCTATATTAAAGAAATTTCTGGTGAGTTCCTCCGAACTTCACAAAAAGTTGATTGGGCCGCATTTCGTGGACCAATCATACCACCACCGGAACCACCACCTTAAGGTAATATTTTCCTTCCCTTTCTTCTTTTTCATGCATCTATGCATTAATTCATACATTGAGGACAATGCATGAGATAGGTGTGGGGGAGGGTCTAACATAACTTAGTTTTTTCTTTTTATTAAAAAAATTATTAACATTTTCTTTACTTTTAAAAACTTTTTGAAAATAGAAACAATACTTTGACATATTTTTTATAAGAAATTAAGTTAATTTTAAGGAATAGGAAAATCTAAATTAGGAATTCTTATACTTGGTCAAAATAAGATTATTTGTTTGATTTTTAGGGTTAGGAAGAAAATTTGTCAAAGTATTTAGTCTTGATCTTTACCGTTATGAAATATGCACACTTCATACACTTACACACTTAGGGTTCAAAAACAAAGATTCTTACGCCTTATATATATAAAAAAAAAGAAAAAAAGAAAAAAATATGAACAAATCTAATTATTGATTAGCTAGGTATTTTGGCCTAAGAAAGGCTTAGTATTTATGCAAAAGATGATTAGATAAGCTTGAGAAAAAATATATATATATAAAAATTCTCTGATTAAGCTGGGTATTTGTGCCTAATAAAACATAAGTATTCATGCCTAAAAGAGGTTCATATAATAAAATCCTTAGTTTTGTGGCCTTGTTTGCTCGAGTCCTTAAAGTCCTTGGGGTGTTTTCTCACCCGGTGCCCTAAGACCATTTGGTTTGGGAGTCATCGATTAAAGGCTCGTTACATGGGCATATTAGAAAGCCTAATAGAACTAAGGAATAATACCACCAAAAAAGAAAAAAAAACATATATATATATATATATATATATATATATATATATATATATATATAGGCATAAGAGTTAGAGTTAATGAACCCTTAGTCAAAATTTTCACAGTCACAAGGTGCATATGACTTAGGGTAAAGTAATAGACTAGATGAGAAGTACAATTTGACTCCTTACTTTGATTGATAACAAATTTTTGAATAGAGACTAAGTTTAGGAATGAAAAATTCAGTTTTCCTATAACTTATAGATTGCTTAAATCTTACAATTATATTTCAAATATTTTTCTCTTTCAAAATGCTTTTCGAAAATACTAACTCTTTGTTTCCCTTTTATTTATGGATTTTGTGGGTGTAATCTGCTGAAAACCCTCACGAGACAAAACTCATCCTCTAGGGAAAACCTAGAGGTTTAACGGCTTGTTGCACATGCTCAGTGCAATCGCGTGACCTGCGAAAGTGGTCTAATAATCCTTAGTATAGTTTAGTTGTTTTGCTCGAGGACGAGCAAAAGATAGGTATGGGGGTGTGATTGGTCGCTAATGTTGCATATTTAGTATCATATTTCCATACTTATTATAGAATAAAATCTGCATTGTCCTAATTAAATGTTTAATTTATTTGCAGGCCCATTCTTTAAGAAGATGAAGAGAAATGAGCCCAAAAGCCCACCAAAATTCTGAATTAAATCAGAATTAATTCGAGCTCACTAAATCAGGGCAAAATCAAGAGGTTGAAAACCAGTTGAGAAGAATCCTCTCAAAATCGATCGGTTAAAGCTAAGAATCAAAGGCCATTTCGTCACAATACTGGACTCAAATGAGAAAACCAACTGAAGATAAAAGCAGAAGAAAAAAAGCAGGGAAACCCACCAACAGGGTGTGGCCACCTGGCCACAAACTGGCAGCGGAAACACGGCCAAAGCCGTGTTTCTGCGGCTGTTTAGTGGTTGTTGGGGGAGTGTTTGCTCCCCCAATCTTCACGGGATCTTACCTGTTAGGGTTTTGCCTATAAAAAGCGAGTATTTGCACTGAAAATGGACGACCATGCAGAGATAGGATTTAGCCTAGTTTTCATTTCTTGTAGTTTAGGTTTTTCTTTTTTTTTTTATGTAATTTGTATGTAAGCTTAGGTTAGATGAAGATTCATGTAAGTAAGAGAGAGAGGCTTATGTTGAGAGTGACTCCGATGTACCCTCCTCTTTTCTTCCATCATTTCAAGCAATAAAAGGTAATATGTTTATGTTCTTCTTTACTTTCATTTTCTTTTTCTTCTTCCTACTTTACTCTTTTGTTTTTGATGAGCTTGCAAGTGAATCCAGAAGCATAAGTATAATGATGTTGTGTGAGTGCCAATGATAGTTCATGAAGACGTTCTCCTCCTCAAGATCCGTATCACGTCATTCTTGCTCCGCTTGATGATATAATACGAACGGGACTGAGCTCGATCCTATGATCTATGCGTTGAACGCCTCCAAGCATGGTAGAACTTGCAAGGGTTCCAGGTAAGTCATCAACCAAACTAGGTGAGTACTTCTTTCATCTTCTTTCTTCACTTTTTTATTTCTTAGTTTAGATCACCAACACCACTTCCTTCATCACTCCTTTGCACTTCTTTGTAAATAATCATTTGTACATAGTCACTTTCTCATTCTCTCCACTTTCTTCATTCTACCGTTTTCTCTCTAACTTTAACATAACTTTTTTTCATTTTTATTTCTTAAAAAACAAAGAAGAACTTTCATTTTTCTTCACAAAGATTTCAATACAAACCTTGAACGCTTCTATCGCTAACCCTCCTTGTGGATCACGACCCGCATAGCCACTTGCTATAGCGGTAAGAATTGAGCACTTGCACATCTTTATTCTTAGATCTAAAATTCTGTATTTTGTGTGCAGGTAAAGCTTCAATCAATCATCTCTTTCTTTCCATTCTCTTTTTCCATTAAAAAAACAAACGAACACAATTCTTTGTTTTTAAACGAATCATCGAAAAGCTTCCATCGCATTCCTCCTCGTGGACACGACCCGTTAGCCACAAGCTACACGATAAATTCTTAAACTCTTTGATTGTTCTTTCATTTTAGCAATCAATTTTTGGCGCCGTTGCCGGGGAGGGAATGGTGTATTTATTTTTTAACAAGTTTTGTGTGTTGTTTCAGGGACTTAAAGATTCAGATCTAGCATTCAAGCTTTGTAAGAGAAGACTTGCAATTTCTGTGCCCCTACTCTCAAAAGTAGGAAACAGAATTTCAAGAAATTGCGTTGCAAAAAATTAAAAATTTTCATTGGACTACTAAAACTCTTTTTTGCAGGACATATTGCTCGCAAAAAATTAAGTTTTTGTTCGTTATATTCTTGCTATTTATGCTTTCCACCATCCCTGTTTTAATCCAACAGTAATTTGAGTGATTATTAATTGCTTAAAAAACGTTTATACTTGTATTCTAGGCATTTGTCTAATTACGTTTATTTTACAATTACTGTTGAAGAGAGCTGGAAACAAGGTACGTATGCATAGCATATAGTTTAGGAAACATTCTTTGGTGATATTTGCTTTTGAATGCTACTTTTCTATATCTTGCACACTTTGCACGATTAACTCTAAGGGCAAAACCCAATTCAAGATAAGGTGGGGAAGTCATTACCCTTCCTTAGCCCACAAACCATCTCCAAGCACGCACAACCTAAGCCTAAGTAAAATCTGATAGACGTTGGCCTTAGGGACGTCTCGAACTCATTAGGAGATTATCCTAAGGGGAAAAGTGTTGGAATTTGACTCCTGCCAAATCAGTGTCTAGGAAGGGGATTGAGGGCCGAAAGCCCGAAGGTTGGTGGTTATTTAATTAAGGAACGTCTTTGACGGATAACCCCTACCAATCTTGCTCTGACCTGACTGATTAGCTAGTGGTCAAAGTCTAGATTATACCTCCAGTGGACAATCAACCAGTTAGGAGTTGTCTAGGTCAAGGTTACCTTAGACTAGGCTTGGTTGTTTTCTTTTCTTGACTATTGGGAACTTGTTTGTGATTGTGTTTGTGTATGCAAGTGTGGTCAAGAGACCCTAATTCATCTAGGTTAACTAGAAACACATCACCACCCAAGTTCGTAGCAAGACCAGATTCGATTATGGATCGATCGACATCTTTGCAGGATAGGTTTTATCCCATTAGAACATCACTTCCATCTTGCATCCAACTTCCATCGGTTGGTTAACACAACTTTGAGCATAAGCCACAGTTCATCAATACACTCCCTAAATTCCATGGCTTAGAGTCCGAAGATGCTTATTTCTTCATAAGAGAATTTGAGGAAGTATACTTAATGATGAAAATCTCACACCTTGCAGATGATGCTATTATGTTGAGATTTGTCCCATTTGCTCTTAAGGACCTAGCCAAGAAATGGCTCTACAGCTTAGCGGCCGGCTCTATCACATCTTGGGATGGTTTCATCAAGGTCTTCTTAAAGAAATTCTATCTAATCAACAAGACCGCTCTCGTTAGGAAGAACATCATGCAGTTCAAGCAAGAACCTAGTGAACCGTTTTGGAGGTACTTTGAACGCTTCAAAGACCTCCTTGTCCAATTCCTCATCATGGAATAGAGAAATGGCGACAATGCCAAATTCTTTATGACGGTTTAGACTACTCGACCAAGACCCTCTTAGAAAGCATGTGCCAGGGGGGATTCTTGCAGAAGGATGAGCATGAAGGATGGGATTTATATGAGAATCTAGCTGAAAAGACCATCCAATGGGAACCTACTAGTGAAAGCTCTAGAAATCTTAACTCTATTTCTTCAAAAGGAGGTCTCCATTCGATTGAATCATCTATAGCTAACGAGGCTAAGTTAGCTAACCTATCGAGAAGACTGGAAGCTCTAGAAACTAAGGAACCAAGTCTAGTCAATCAAGTCAGCCCAAACCAATTTTCAACTCTGGGTTGTACTTACTGTCAGGCCATGAATCATGTGTCTGAGGAGTGTCCTGTATTCAAGCTCACCAACATTTTCCTGAACCGATGAATGCGGCCTTCTCAAGGCCGAACAATGATCCTTATGCTCTAACGTACAATTCTGGCTGGAGAAATCACCCCAATTTCTCATAGAGCCATCAAAATAATGACCACTCACGGTCAAACCATGCAAGCCACTTCCATCATTCCAATAATTCTTCTAATCATCAACCCAACTAGTTTTTACATCTATCAGGGAGCAGGAGAGTTGAAAGTGAATGATAGAGCGATTCTAGGAACTTTAGGCACCCAAATTTCATGGAGGATCTAATCCACTTGAAATGAAGAGGTGGAAGAAAAATATGGGAAACATACTAGATCTTATGGGTATAGACCTTATATAGCGTCAAAAGTTGGCAGCTTTTAGTTTGAAGGGTGATGCCAGCAAGTGGTACAAGACGCAGTTCTCGGAGGATGAACACCTTACCACAACTTAGGGAGGTTCATGAGGTGATTCGATCTATATTTTATTTCTGCAGCAGGGAGGGCCCGTGAAGGAAGGTTCGTTACTCGCTTTGGAGTAGGGGGATATGACTGTGTTAGCATATGAGGTTAGGTTTATCAAGTTGTCTCAATTTACTGATAACATGTTCCAGATAGAGGAACGGAAGATGCAGATGTTTGAGAGAGGACTCAGGGCTCAGTTCAGGTGGTTTGTACTCTCGTAGAGACTTCACACTCTTGAGTGAAGTTGTGGATTTAGTGAGGGCAATAGAGTTAGACAATGCGGCTACGCAGACGAGCCGAGAGGCGACATACATGTCTATAACATCAATAGAAGAGAAAGAGAAGGGCAAGAGACCTTTCATATCATTGGGACATGGAGGACTTGGCAGACATGGGAACCCAGTTACTTGCTATAATTGTGGGTTGCCGGGCCATCTGGCTTGACAATGTTATCAGCTTATAGCTAAACCTGGTAGACACGGAGGGAGAGGCATTGGGCAAGGCATGTACAGTTTTAGCTAGGTTATCAGCAGCCTCAGAGGGGGCAGTAATACCCACAACAACGTCAACAACAACCACAGCAGTATCAGCAGCGCCAACAGCAACAATAGCCACAACAGCAGAGGATTCAGGCATCATGCCACAACCACGATTGGTGGGACAGATGCATGCACTATATGAGTTATGACATGATCTTGATACCAAATGATTGTATCAGTCCAATCAGTTCAGCGGGTGCCAATGCAGGGTCAGATACATGCTATCATTTTGAGAGATCATGGGGTGAATGTAGCAGTAGTGAAAGGTACATTCCTCGTGAATTCTTTTCCTTCCAGGATATTGTTTGATTCTGAAGCATCTCCTTTTGTCATATCTCAGTCATTCATGCGTAGATTGCACTTGACATGTGATACTTTGGACATACCCTTATCAATAGTGACACATTTAGGTGACTTCTCTATTCTAAAGTTTGTATATAGGGATGTGTGATTGTATATTAATTTTGCATTATTATCATCACATTTGCACATTTATCATTGACTATTATTTATTTAACATTGCTATTTAACCTTCTTTTTTATTATGGTCTGTAGTTATTTAAATGGGAAGATAAGGATACAATGAGCTTCTATTTTATCCCTAATTCTATCTAAATTTGGATTTCAATTTAAATCAATTTGAAATCAAGAGGAGGAAAGGATAAATCATCATCTTCATAATTTAAATTCAAAATCAGAAGATATATTTTTAGAAGATGGATGAAATAAAGCTTATCATAATTGGGGATAAGGAGGATAATTCAAATTAAATGGAGTTCAAAATCAATTCAGACTCTGATTCAGACTGAACACCTCTTAGTATTCGGATCATAACTCTCATTACAAAAATTAATTCTGATATTTTAAGATACTATAGAAAGAGGACTTAAAGGGTAACAATTCTTATATTGATCATTATATTCAATTCAGCAGTCTGATGAGTTATATTCATCAATCAATACACCAACCTGCTGTAGACCAGTTTAGAATTGAATTTCATTTTGAATTAGGATTGAGTTAAACTTTCTAATATATATCTTATTGTGATTGGCTCTGAGGCCTATTTAAAGAGCTGAAATCTCTCATAAAAAATATAGTTTGTTTATTTATTTGTTTTGATATTTCTCGAGTAATATGGATTATAACCACAATTTTTTTAACTTTAATTATAATCTATATTTTACTCTGACCTCTTTCAACCGAAATTACCTCAACCCAGCATGACATAACTTTACCCAACAACATTTTAACCAACCAAGTATGCCAGGTTGGCCTTACCTGAATCAACGAATACCCCAATCTCAAGTTTATGGATAAAATTAGATTAATCATCTCTACTCTTCACCGAGTCGATGGGTTACAACGGCCCCAAGCCAAATTATCATCTTCATATACCCATTTTCCCGAACAACAAATAGAAGAACGAATTTTAAAAAAGTTCACGCGATGAATTAAAAAGCTAGGAGTCGTACGAGAAAGAAGAACATACCAAACTCAAGATCCTTACTCTAGTTTTCAAGCCCTGACACAATAAGAACATATCGACTTAGAAAAGAGTATGGAGTCCATGATTCAATTTCAAAGTAATCCATTCAATATGATAGAAGTAAGACGTAGTCGATTGGAAAACATGCGTAGGAATGAGGAAACTCTCCCTACCCAATCTTTGACTATTCTCGACACTTCTAATCATATTGATGAAAACTAAGAATCATGGTATCTTGAAGATTTTGACCAAGATTTAATTTCACCACAAAACTTTGAACTTGACCAATATCAACCCATTTCAACCCAAGCTCTTGATCAAGATCAAGAGACCCATCAACTTTCACAAGTTGAGGTGGAGGACACATAACCAACATATGAGAAAAATTTTAGAACAACCAACTCAACTTTTTACTAAATAGACAAGCTAGTAAGTTAGTAGGCAAAAGGAAGATACCTTTTACACTCAACTCGCTCCTAGAGAAAAATATCAATTCTAAATCACAGTCGTCTTGAGGAAGCAAAAAATTCAACAATGTTGAAAAACCTGTTGAGAAGTGTGCATATTAGATGACTATCCTAAGTTTCTAGGTAAAGTGATTAAAGATTATTTGGCTACACATAGAACTTGTAGGGAGCAAGTTGAATCATATTGCAAGGATGTCTGTAATGATGATAAATCTATTTAGGAAGTTATACATGTGCATGAAGTGTGCAAATTTGATGATGATTCTCTATATTTGGATGACTTGTTTAGAGACGATTTGGTTACATATACAACTCCCGAGGAGAAAGTTGAATCATGTTGTGAAGATGTATGCATAATTGATGAGCCTCTTCTTAATGAATTGTTTAAGGATGAGTATCATAGTGATGAGAAAATACGTGTTGAGGATTTTATGTCTAGAGTCCCCTTTGAGAAAAAAAAACTTGATTTGAGTATCTTCACTTTTGATGAGCCAACCAATGATCAATCACATGAAAACATAAGTCAAGAAGATATGGTTACACATGCACATCATATGAAACAATTTGAGGATGATGAGCAAATTGAGTTCCAAGCGAAATTTGAGGATGAATTTCAAAAGTTTTGTGCCAAGATAAGTTCTAAAAATTGTGAGGATCCCTTTATGGATGATGAGCCTATATTGCTTGATGAATTCGATCATCTTGATATTCAAATTGAGATATCTCAATGTAACTGTCATGCCCCGCTTCTCAAAATACGGAATAAGAGTACGTGACGATGGCCTGCAGATACTCACGAAGAGTGAAATCTCTTCTGTGAGTACCTTAGGCTGTCAATAACAAGCAGGATAGCACACATATATGCATATACAACCAAGCACAGGGATAAAATCACATATATGAAAAACTGAACCATAAACAATATCATCCACTATATCTCAATAAAGCAAGTCAAGAAAGAAAACTGAACTCACCGGAGAACAGCTGAACTAGTATATGATCTACGAACAACTCTCTATACCAACTTTTTGATCTAAATACTGAAAAATAATATAAAGGTCCGTCAGAAGCGGACTAGCAATAGTACACGAAGGAAAAAGAATGATAAAAGAGAGAATATGAAAAAGTAGTAACAATAAACAGGACATAAGAACAATATATTTGGCAGTATCGAGAACTGAAGGTAATAATAATAACTTGAATAATCGAGACGATAAATCATGTACAAGGAGACCGTGCATACATAGTGTGACATGTATATAATGAACATGAAATATCCTGAACAAGTAACTGTCATGTAACATAATCACAAGATCACAAGAACTGGAGATCACAAGATAAAATAACATGGTATGTCCAAGAATGTCATGTAGTCAAGATAATGCATGTCACATGAGTCTCAAGTGTCAGTATCTTGAAAATACAAGTCAGGTACCAGACCACTGAAGACAATGAAGGATATGATGCAAGTGCATATGTCTAGCATATTTTATTACTCTAACTAATGTAATCATCCTGTGTCCCATCCCACAGGACAACTGCATATCAAACAAGTGATGCGTTAGTGGATCCTGATAGCAGGGAGAAACAGTTCACTGTCCTCAGGTATCATGTAACATGTAATAACAGGAGCGCGCATAAATAACAAGATCACGTGTGGCATCCAAACCCACAAGGGGTCGCCCTTCCAAGCACACCTCCCTGGATTTTCCCTACTATAGCTCCCCCAATAACCCCGGCTTGGTTAATTTTATTAATAAATGCAAATGCAAAATAGTGTGTTTCTCAGTGTTACAGGATCATGAATCGGTACGAAGAATATCAACCTTAGATAGTGAACACAATGTGCATTAAGATCATGAGACGATGTAACCAATGACAATATCAAGTGACAAATATATAGTTGTGTAAGTGATACCAAATAAATGCAAAGTAGTGCAAGTGATGTCAGTAACATGTAATCCAACAGTCATAATAAGTCGGTCTCGATCATATGTCTATAATCCAATAAGTATCCTTGAATAATTTCTCAAACTACAAAAGTTGATTTCCTCGATTAATTTTCAGTAATATCAGGATCACAATATCAATCGATATACAACCTTTAACTATCAATCTTGCTTCATTATTATCCAGTTATCCTCAAGATCCAGATCAAAGTATTTGTCATGATCAGTATAAATTTCACGTCAATAAATCAGTCTACCACATGCAAGCAATCATGTCAATTTTAGTTGGATGTATGCATGTACAGGAATGAGATGCAAACACGATACATAACGTAATGATCACGAGACAGAATGGGTGATAATATCAAGAAACACAAAGATTAATAATATAATTGGATTCAAGAACAGGCTAACGATGTAAACGTGATCACAAGATAATATTGATGATCATGAGATATGATAACCAGAATTTATAATTCAGAGGCAAAATTAAGATCAATAAGAAAGTCAACGAGAGGAGAATCGTGTACACTTGCCTGATGTCGTTGGAATCTGAATTCCCGTAACTGCAACCGGCTCTGGGTACGATCTGCAGCCTAAATATTAAGTGAATTAATTAGAGACATGATATGTTATTTATTCAGTGATAAGTTAAAATAAGAAAGTAATTTTTACTATTTATTATAATTATTGTTGGTTAATATTTCCAAATAATTCAATTTCTGAATTTATAGCAACTATTTAAAAATATGTTTTCAAGATAAATATATGCATAAAATAATAAATTGATGTATAATGTTTACATATGACTGAATTATGAATTTTATATTTTTTGTGCTATTTAGAAATTTATTGGTCATTTTTAAATAAAATATCATTGAATAGTAATTACAAAAATATTTAATTTCATGTTATTCTAAGTTATATTACATCAAAATAATTTTAAAGAGTTTCAAATTTAGTCTGTGATTATTTGTGAATTTTCTGGAATTTTCTGTGAATTTCTGAATTAAAATAAACCTAAAAATCAATAAAATAAATAAAAAGCCTAACGGGTCTATTGCTATAGTAACGGGTTTGGGTCTGGTTTCTATAGTAATATCACTACAGTAATTTTCTACATATTTTATTTCTATGTTATTTGTTTATTTATTTTTCTTTTTTCTTTTTTCCTTTTTTTCCTTTTACTTTTTCCCTTTTTTCCCTTTATTTTTCCTTTTAAATGGACCCGGGTCTAGCACCTGACCATACCAGGCTTGGCCAGAACTGGCCCAGGCCAGGTCTAGCTGGCCTGGCCTGGCTGGCCAGGCTCTCGGCTTGGACCTGGTCGAGAGCAGCAGGCCGAGAGCAGAGCACAAAACTCCCCCCTTTTTTTATTATACTAAATTTCTAAAATTAATTAAAAATTATGACAATTAGTATACAAGTCTTAGGTGTCCATATATATTTTTATTACAATTTTAAAACAAGTTTTTCATGGTGAAATTGTTGATTAAACTAGGGTATGCTACGTGTTCGATGAAATGCCAACAATAACTAAAATCGACGACAATGCAAAGTAACTTACCCAGAATGCTTCTATTCAGTCTGAATCTTCTTCCAGCACCTTAGAGTCTTGGAAGAGAAGGTACCCATGCTCACGCAAGGTGTGTACGTCGCCATGGGGTCATGCATGGCCGTCGACGGCGGATCCCGCAGACGACGACGGAGACTCGCCGAAGAGGATCGGCTGCTGTGACGGAGATCACAGAGGCTGGAGAGAGGGGCTCCGGACTGAGCTGCACTCGGCCACGGGTTGCGGCCAGTGTATGCGAGGTGCTCGGATGCAGGCCTTGGGCATGGGGGAAGGTTTGCCAGCGAAGGCGAGGACCACGGAGTTCGCCGGTGTTGATCCGTATACTCCGGGGAAGGCTCCGAGGTACTCGCGCTCGCCGGTGGAGGAGAGCGGACGCCATGGTGCATGCCGTGGAGGAGGTGGACTCGGTTGCTCACAGCTAGGTCGCCGACAAGACAAGAGGCAGAGGGAGGCGCGGTAGGTGATGGTGCTTGGCTCGGGGATGCGGTCTGGCCTGGAGGAAGCCTCGGCAACAAGGGAGATGGAATGACTGGGGTGTCTCGCCAGTGTGCACGAGCCTGCTGGAGTGCTATGCACGAGGAGGAAGGCTGCACTCGTCCAGGGCTCGGTTGGGTGAGGGAAAATGAGAGTGAGAGAATAATATAAGAGGGGGAGAGAAGGAAACGTGAGGGAGAAATAGAGGGAGGGAGAGAGATGCAAGAGGAGGGCATGGGTACGTGGGTGCAGTTGAGAGGGAAATGGAGGATGTGGGAAAGATGAAGGGGGAGAGAACGTGTGTTAGTTGGGGGAGAAGAAGATGAAGTAGCAGATGCTTAAATTAATATCGTGTGGTTTTTGACCACAAATCAAAGTGGCGAAGTGGTGGAGGCGTGAGGATGTGGGGGAGTGAGACATGGGTTCGAATCTAAGAAAATCAAAGAAGTTTTGCTTTCTTTAATTTGGAAGAATTTAGGGTAAAAAAACAAGGTTTAAATAAAATGGATATCCTTACAGTTCTAAAAGCCATAGTGGCCTGATGCTTAGAGCATCAATCTTATATTTCATTGGGCTTGGGTACGAAACTTGCTACACATGCTGATTTTCTAATTTTATTTTATTTTATTTTAATTTCATTTTTTTCTTTTTGAATAATATTTAAATATTGTTTTATTGGATTAAACTCTATTAATTCAGGAAAATCCTGAAAAATTCTCAAAAATAGAAGATGTCATCCTGAATATTGTTGTAAAGTCAGATTTTCAAAATTCATCCCCGATTGTTAATTAAAAATCTCAGAGTTAGCCTGTGACACCTGTCGACTCCGAATTGGGAGCCTTCTCCAATAATTCCCAAAAAATTTTCAAAATTCTAGAAAAATTATAAATAATGGGAAATAATATCCTGAGTTGAAATATCCTCAACCCAGCTACCAAGATAATTAAATCAGCATCAGATACCAGTATTGACATACGTATATTGGGAACCGAGGGTTACAATCCTACCTACCTTATAAAAAAAATTTCGTCCTCGAAATTCAGCAAGGCATCGACATATGAATCAAAGCTGCATCCATGAGAGTTAAGATTGTCCCAGATCCACAGTCATGTCAATATGATATAACCCAATACCAAGTCAATCATGAGTCATGATCCAACATATTCATCTGCCAAGAGTATCACCATAAGTCCGGGGATCAAACTGACTTTCTAGAGTTCATAATCGGTCATCCTTAACATTACTTTCATCCTTCGATCCACTATAGTCATGTTCATCTGACAAGATTACTCTCACAATTTATAGATCAGATCCTTAAGGTCTACCAGTAAACATACTCCACTGATTTTTCACCATGCTCACATCGAACAAGAATTCAGATATCTCCATTACGTTACCTTTCTTGTAACATCACTCCAAATTTAGATTATCTCTGAGAACGCCATATATTGCTAAAATAATAATCGCCTCTAGTTTTTATTTCTTAAAAATCATTAAAATCCTAAAAATCTTAATTCCTCGAGTACATGTTTTATACAAGTCCACAGTATCATAGTAACATAAATCTCAGATCACACCATCACTACTAGAAGATCATTAGTCAAGGTTGTAGTCACTGATGGAAATTTCCAAGGTCAAATATCGACAATCAGTAATATAAGTCCTCAAAAACGTGCAGTGATATCAATTTGCTCTTGTCTTAGTCCCTCAATATATCTTTCAAATTGATCCTTATAACTTTACTTTAATATTCCTGCTTCAGATCCTCAAAGTTGAGTTTAACATTCATTGATCTCCATAAAGATCCAGATATATCTATCTCCTCCTTTCATCTATGATTCCTCAATCAGAAGATCACAAAATTATCAAATTATTAAGGTATTCCAATTACAATGTTCTTAAGAGTCATAGGATTAACTCAACAACCTCAAACTATGATAGATATTCTTAAAATATTACTTAGGTCTGAAAACTTCAAGATTCTAATTCTCAGAAACTATATCCAAGCAATCTGATCCAAGGAATAGTCATATTTTGCCTAAGGATATGATTCCGTTTATTGATCTGATTATCACTCCAAGATCCATATTCCCAAATCCAATATATATTGATGTAATCTGCTCATTATTTTATCCAGGCATGATTATTATCTTAAGTCCACCATCTTACTATGATTCCCTTGTAGACATGTATCTCAAAAGTTTCAGATCAAAAATTCCTCATAAAATTAACTGCCAGATAATTCGACAAAGATCTTCTCAATTATTCTTCTTTGTCCAAATAATAGGTCAAGTCCTCAATATATCTATCATCAATCCAAACCAAGAATAGTCTAGCCAGACATGATCAAGCGTGACAGACTAGGTATGAAGACTACATGGATGGAAGAGTCACATTAGGGTGACAGTTCAAGGGTTTTCGGGGATTGATTGTACAAGTATAGAGTCAGAGAAGGGAGTCAATAACTGTTTACTTAGATAATTTTGTAGATGATTATCATATAAGTGGCCTGGTTGCATATATGGCATATAATTAACCTGGCTCTGATACCAACAAAACTATGTCACGCCCCGCTTCCTAAAATACGGAATACGAGTATGCGACGATGGCAGCAGATACTCACGAAGAGTGAAATCTCTTCCGTGAGTACCTTAGGCTGTAGTTAACAAGCAAGATAGCACATATATATGCACATACAACCAAGCACAGGGATAAAATCACATATATGAAAAACTAAACCATAAACAATATCATCCACTATATCTGAATAAAGCAAGTCAAGAAAGAAAACAGAACTCATCGGAGAACAGCTGAACTAGTATATGATCTACGAACAACTCTCTATACCGACTTTCTAAAGGTCCGTCAGAAGCGGACTAGCAAGAGTACACGAAGGAAAAAGAATAATAAAAGAGAGAATATGAAAAAGTAATAACAATAAACAGGACATAAGAACAATATATTTGGCAGTATCGAGAACTGAAGGTAATAATAATAACTTGAATAATTGAGACGATAAATCATGTACAAGGAGACCGTGCATACATAGTGTGACATGTATATAATGAATATGAAATGTCCTGAACAAGTAACTGTCGTGTAACATAATCACAAGATCACAAGAACTGGAGATCACAAGATAAAATAACATGGTATGTCCAGGAATGTCATGTAGTCAAGATAATGCATGTCACATGAGTCTCAAGTGTCAGTATCTTGAAAATACAAGTCAGGCACTAGACCACTGAAGACAATGAAGGATATGATGCAAGTGCATATGTCTAGCATATTTTATTACTCTAACTAATGCAATCATCCTGTGCCCCATCCCACAGGACAACTGCATATCAAACAAGTGATGCGTTAGTGGATCTGATAGCAGGGAGAAACAGTTTACTGTACTTAGGTATCATGTAACATGTAATAACAGGAGACCGCATAAATAACAAGATCACATGTGGCATCCAAACCCACAAGGGGTCGCCCTTCCAAGCACACCTCCTTAGATTTCTCCTGCTACAATCTCTCCCAATAACCCCGACTTGGTTAATTTTATTAATAAATATAAATGCAAAATAGTGTGTTACTCAGTGTTACAGGATCATGAATCGGTACCAAGAATATCAACATTACATAGTGAACACAATGTGCATTAAGATCACGAGACGATGTAACCAATGACAACATCAAATGACAAATATATAGTTGTGCAAGTGATACCAAATACATGCAAAGTAGTGCAAGTGATGTCAGTAACATGTAATCCAACGGTCATAATAAGTCGGTCTCGATCATATGTCCATAATCCAACAAGTATCCTTGAATAATTTCTCAAACTATAAAAGTTGATTTCCTCGATTAATTTTCTATAATATCAGGATCACAATATCAATCGATATACAACCTTTAACTATCAATCTTACTTTATTATTATCCAGTTATCCTCAAGATCCAGATCAAAGTATTTGTCGTGATCAGTATAAATTTCACGTCAATAAATCAGTCTACCACATGCAAGCAATCATGTCAATTTTAGTTGGATGTATGCATGTACAGGAATGAGATACAAACATGATACATAACGTAATGATCATGAGACAGAATGGGTGATAATATCAAGAAACACAAAGATTAATAATATAATTGGATTCAAGAACAGGCTAACGATGTAAACGTGATCACAAGATTATATTGACGATCAAGAGATATGATAAGCATAATTTATAATTTAGAGGCAAAATTAAGATCAATAATAAGATCAATAAGAAAGTCAACGAAAGGAGAATCGTGCACACTTGCCTGATGTCGTTAGAATCTGAATTCTCGTAACTGCCAACCGGCTCTGGGTACAATTTACGGCCTAAATATTACGTGAATTAATTAGAGACTTGACATGTTATTTATTCAGTGATAAGTTAAAATAAGAAAGTAATTTTTACTATTTATTATAATTATTGTTGGTTAATATTTCCAAATAATTCAATTTCTGAATTTATAGCAACTATTTAAAAATATATTTTCATGATAAATATATGCATAAAATAATAAATTGATGTATAATATTTACATATGACTGAATTATAAATTATATATTTTTTGTGCTATTTAGAAATTTATTGGTCATTTTTAAATAAAATATCATTGAATAGTAATTACAAAAATATTTAATTTCATGTTATTCTAAGTAATATTACATCAAAATAATTTTAAAGAGTTTCAAATTTAGTCTGTAATTTTTTGTGAATTTTCTGGAATTTTCTGTTAATTTTCTGAAATTTTCTAAATTAAAATAAACCTAAAAATCAATAAAATAAATAAAAATCTTAACGGGTCTATTGCTACAGTAACCGGTTTGTGTCTGGTTTCTATAGTAATATCAGTACAGTAATTTTTTTCATATTTTATTTCTATATTATTTATTTATTTATTTTTCTTTCTTTCCTTTTTTCCCCCTTTTTTTCCCCCTTTTTTCCCTTTTTTTCCCCTTCTAAATGGGGCCAGGTCGGGTCTGTTTCGGGTCTAGTACCTGACCAGACCAGGCTTGGCCAGACCTGGCCCAGGCCAGGTCTGGCTGGCCTGGCCTGCTGGTCAGGCTCTCGGCCTGGACCTGGCCGAGAGCAGCAACTGCTGCTCTCGGGCAGAGGCCGAGAGCAAAGCACAAAACTCCCCCTTTTTTTATTATACTAAATTTCTAAAATCAATTAAAAACTATGACAATTAGTATACAAGTCTTAGGTGTCCATATATATTTTTATTACAATTTTAAAATAAGTTTTTCATGGTGAAATTGTTGATTAAACTAGGGTATGCTACGTGTTCGATGAAATGGCAACAATAACTAAAATCGACGACAACGCAAAGTAACTTACCCAGAATGCTCCTCTTCAGTCTGAATCTTCTTTCAGCACCTTAGAGTCTTGGGCGAGAAGGTACCCATGCTCACGCAAGGTGTGTGCGCCGCCATGGGGTCATGCGCGGCCGTTGACTGCGGATCCCGCAGACGACGACGGAGACTCACCGAAGAGGATCAGCTGCTGTGACAGAGATCACAGAGGCTGGAGAGAGGGGCTCCGGACTGAGCTGCACTCAGCCACGGGTTGCATCCAGTGTACGCGAGGTGCTCGGATGCAGGCCTGGGGCATGGGGGAAGGTTCGCCAGTGGAGGCGAGGACCACGGAGTTCGCCAGAGTTGATCTGCGTACTCCGGGGAAGGCTCCGAGGTGCTCGCGCTCGCTGGCGGAGGAGAGCGGACGCCATGGTGCATGCCGTGGAGGAGGTGGACTCAGTTGCTCACAGCTAGGTCGCCGACAAGACAAGAGGCAGAGGGAGGCGCGGTAGGTGATGGTGCTTGGCTCGAGGATGCGGTCTGGCCTGGAGGAAGCCTCGGCAGCAAGGGAGATGGAATGACTGGGGTGTCTTGCCTGTGTGCACACGCCTGCTGGAGTGCTATGCATAAGGAGGAAGGCTGCACTCGTCCAGGGCTCGGTTGGGTGAGGGAAAATGAGAGTGAGAAAATAATATAAGAGGGGGAGAGAAGGAAACGTGAGTGAGAAATAGAGGGAGGGAGAGAGATGCAGGTGGAGGGCATGGGGACGTGGGTGCAGTTGAGAGAGAAATGGAGGACGTGGGAAAGATGAAAGGGGAGAGAACGTGTGTTAGTTGGGGGAGAAGAAGATGAAGTAGCAGATGCTTAAATTAATATCGTGTAGTTTCTGACCACAAATCAAAGTGGCGAAGTGGTGGAGGCGTGAGGATGTGGGGGAGTGAGACTTTGGTTTGAATCTAAGCAAATCAAAGAAGTTTTGCTTTCTTTAATTTGGAAGAATTTAGGGTAAAAAAACAAGGTTTAAATAAAATGGCTATCCTTATAATTCTACAAGCCAAAGTGGCTTGATGCTTTGAGCATCAATCCTATATTTCATAGGGCTTGGGTTCAAAACTTGCTACACATGTTGATTTTCTAATTTTATTTTATTTTATTTTAAATTCATTTTTTTCTTTTTGAATAATATTTAAATATTATTTTATTGGAATAAACTCTATTAATTTAGAAAAATCCTCAAAAATTCTCAAAAATAGAAGATGTCATCCTGAACATTGTTGTTAAGTTAAATTTCTAAAATTCGTCCCCAATTGTTAATTAAAAATCCCAGAGTCAGCCTATGACACCGGTCCACTTCGAATTGGGAGCCTTATCCAATAATTCTCAAAAAAATTTCAAAATTCTAGAAAAATTATAAATATTGGGAAATAATATCCTGAGTTGAAATATCCTCAACATAGCTACCAAGATGATTAAATCAGTATCAGATAACAGTACTGACATACGTATATTGGGAACCGAGGATTACAGTAACTATGATCAATTTGTGAGGAGTGAAAATAAAAGATGATAAGGAGGAGATTGAGAAAAATAAAAGACAAATTAGAAAGGATGAGAGATAAAATGATAAAAAGACTGACCTCTCCAATTTCACCACTAAAAATGACATATTGGAATGATAAAAAATGGGCTCGAGAGAAGGAACCACCACCTTGAGGTAATATTTTTCCTTCCCTTTCTTTTTTTTTTCATGCATAAATGCATTCATTCATACATCGAGGACAACGCATGAGATAGGTGTGGGGAGAGCTTACTAATATACTAATATAGGTAGGTTTACTAGCAATTTTTTTAAAAAATTTTTTTGAAAAAGAAAATAATATTTTAATTTATTTTTGCAAGTAATTAAGTTAATTTTAAGGAATAAGAAAATCTTAATTAGTATTTCTTAATACTTGATCAAAATAAGATTATTTGTTTGATTTTTAGGATTAGAAGGAAAAATTGAAAAAATAATTTAATCTTAATTTTTACCTTAATGAAATATGCATACTTCATAAAATTACACACTTAGGATTCAAAACAAAGACACTTGTGCTTTAGAGAAATATATATATATATATATATATATATATATATATATATATAAACTAAATAAATCTAATTATTGATTAGCTAGGTGCTTTGGCCTAAGAAAGCTTTGGTATTTACGCAAAACGTAATTAGTTAAGTTTGAGAAAAAATATAAATATAATATATATATATTAACACATCTAATAATCAATTAGTTAGGTATTAGAGCCTCAAGAAATCTTTATACTTATACAAAAGAAAATTAGATGAGTTATACATATTAAAAAAAAGAAGTGCTAAAGGGCAACAAAGTGGTAATACTTCGAACTTTTTTTCAAAAAAGAGAAAAAAATTATATATATATATATTAATATATAAAGCATAAGAGTTGAAGTTGAATAATCTGAATCAAAATCCACGATCACAAAGGTGCATATGACTTAGGATAAAATAATAGACTAAGTGAGAAATTCAGTTTTAATCTTAACCTAAATTGATAATAAATACTTGCATAGAAACTAAGTATACGAATGAATAATTAGGTGATCAAAAGACTTATAGATTAACTTGATTTTTGCAAAAATCTTTTAAATATTTTTCCCTTTCAAAATGAATTTTGAAAATACTAACACTTTATTTTTCTTTCTTTTATATATTTTATGGGTTTAATGTTGGCCCAAAAGGTTACACTCTCCACTTGTTTAAAGTTTTGATGATAACAAAACACATAGGAGCTATATGGTACTAATAAGTTGTTTAGAATGAGTTTCAGGTTAGTACCGATCATGATGGCCATTTCTTAGCTATTGCAAAATTTTCAAGATTTATGGTGCTAATAGGGCAATTGGCGCAAGAGGAAGTGTTCATTGAAGAGAAGGCTCTAGCATGTCTCAGAGACTTCGTTGTGGCTCAGAGACTTCATTATTTGTTTTTAGTTTTATAGTTTGTTAAAAAAATAGTGATTAGGTTTGAAGCTCAAATTCCTACACACAAGTTTTTGCGCACATGTCTTTTCTAAAAATTTCTCCTATATATATATATATACAAAATATTTTTAAATATAGTTTAATACTTACAAACTCTATTTTGTGTATTATAACTAGTTATGATCAAAACTACTTTGAAAAATATCAAGATCTCTTCAAAACCTTTTCCAAAAATCAGCTTTTGGCCTGCTGCGGTCGACCGGGCGGTCGACCGGCTTTGTTTCAGGTCAGATCGGTCGACCGACCGGTCGACCGAAAATCTGACCGTTTGGGGTGCGTGCATGTGTGCACGTCTCCCGGTCGACCGGGCAGTCGACCGGACCCCATTTCGGTCGACCGACCTTCGGCCGACTGAAAGTCATCAACTCTCCGTTTGTTTCGGTCGACCGGGCGGTCGACCGAGAGCCGGCAACCGCTAAATTTTTTGAAAACCCGGTCGACCGATCGGTCGACCGAGGCTGGATTTCAGTCTTAACGGCTAGTTGATTTAACACGTTTTTAAACGTGTGTTTTCTCTCTAAACGAATTTAGGGGATGGTTTTTGGTCAGAAATTTCCTAATTACTTATTATATTAGTTTACTCTTTAATCCCTAACCTTATCCTATAAATAGGGATGATTAGGGGTGAGGTATTCACAACAAGCATTTGCAAAAATATTTAAAGTTTAAAGGCTTTCAAAAGAGTTTTTAGTTCATTGTTTTTTGCTGAAAAATCTCTCTCTTTACTGAAGTTTTTGATTCAAAACTCTCTTAAATGTCATTCTCTTTTTCACTTACAATACTTGAGCTTCAATCCTACACATTGTTCTATAGGGTTTTTGTAAGGGAAAAAGATTTTTCAAAAGAGGGTTTGTGATCTTTTGATCACCAAGAGATACTTGTATTTGTGATTGAGGAATTGGGTACTCCGGTGTGATTGTAACTCTTTGTGAAAGTTATAGTGATTAGAAATCTTCTGGGTGAAGGCGGGGACGTAAAGCTGGGTGCTCGAACCTCGGAAAAATTCTTCGTGTTTGCGTTTGGTTTACTTGCTTCATTTACTTGCTTTATATTCATTGCCATACTTACTTGCTTCATATTCATTGCTTCATAATTATTGCTATATTGTCGATCAATACTCACACAACAAGATTGCATTGCGCACCTCAAACTCTTATCTAGAGGAATCACGAGGAAGGAGTTCAGAGCCCTTCACGTGGTATTCGGCTTCTAGTCTTGTTCCGGGTGATCGTTGCATCATAATTTTTAGTTTGTGCATTGATTAGCATTATCACCTATTCACCCCCCTCTAGGTGATTTCAATTGGTATCAGAGCTAGGACTCTAGTTTTTGGCTTCACATCCTTAGAGAGATCCTAAAAAATTTGCTAATCACTATTTGCATACTTTCATTCATACACTAGTGAAGATGGCCGACAACATTAAGACCCCTCCCAAATTTGATGGACTCAACTTCCCCATTTGAAAAGTTAGGATGACTATTTTTCTTCAATCTCTAGGTAGTCTAGTTGCTAAGTCCTTGACCAAACCTTTTATTAGACCCGATAGTGAGGAGAACACTTAGTCCGAACTTACCTTCAAGGAATATGAGGCTAATTCTAAGGCTCAAAATTCCCTTCTCACCGCCTTGAATAAGGATGATCTTACACGGGTTATACATTGTAAATCCGCCTATGAGATTTGGCAACAATTATTGGTCACTCATGAGGGGACATCACAAGTCAAGAGAGCCAAAATAGATCTCTTGCGTTCCCAATATGAAAGTTTTAAAATGCTTGAAGATGAGTTTATTGATACTATGATTATCAAGTTTACTAAGATTACCAATGCTCTTTCTTCTCTAGGTGATGATATAAGCAACGACCAAAAGGTGCGCAAAGTGATTCGAGCTCTTCCTTCGTCATGGGAGATGAAGGCTACCACCTTAAAGGAGTTGAATGATAAAGATGAGATGGATCTCATAAGTCTTATTGGAAACCTTAAGACTCATGAGATGGAAAAGAAGGCAAGAGAAGAAGCGGTACCTCAAGAGAAGAAGTCCATAACTTTCAAGTCTTCCTCTTCCAACTACGATGATGAAGAAGATGAAGAAGATGATGAAGAGCTATCTCTCTTTGTAAGAAATGCAAAGAGAATATACCGCAAGAATAAGCTTAATTATAGAAGACAAATGGAAGGGAAGGAGGAGAAAAGGATCATATGCTACAACTGTCAGAAACCCGGTCATATCATGGCCGATTGCCCCGATTTCAAGAAAAAGATGATCTCCTCCTTGAAGCAAAAGAGGCAGGTTGAAAAGAAGGTATACAAAACTACTTGGGATTCAGAAAGTGAATCTGAAGATGAGGTCGACACGGCAAATATGTGTTTCATGGCAAACACACCCAAGGTAACATCTCAATCACTTGATGTTGAAAATGAAATAAGTAGAGAAATGTTAGATCATGCTTTTATTGAAATTTCAAAAAGTTATGATGATAAAAAGATAGAGTGTTCAAAATTGAAAAAGGAAGTCGAGATGCTTAAAAATCAACTTGCAATTGTTTCAAAAGAAAAGGAAGAAATTTCTTCTAATCTTATTTCAACTAAAAGAGAATTTGATGCTTATAAAGTTGCTTGTAAAGCTAAATTTTCAAAAATTGATGAAAATGAATTATCCTTGTTAAAAGCTAAAATCAATGATTTTGGAAATGTTTTAAAAGATTGTGCTTTTAATACAAATAAATTAGAGGAAATGTTTTCTAAGAAGCACACTCCACATGCTAAGAATGATAAAATAACCCATGCTAAAAATTCTCATACTCATCATGTCAACACCTCACACAACACTCATGTTAAAACTACTCATGCTCACAATTCTCATGTTCGTAAGCCACACACACATTATACATTTAAATATAGAAGAGTTTATAGATGTACTTATTGTGGTCGGAATGGCCATTTAGCTAAATTTTGCTATGATCAAATAAATAGGACAAATAATCTTGTATGGGTTCGTGACACTAACTCTTTAGGACCCAAGAAAATGTGGGTACCAAAGCCAAGTCCTAAATTATTTAATGTAGGTACACACCAAGGCTCCAAGACGTAAGGAGCGGTGGTACCTTGATAGTGGTTGTTCTAGGCATATGACACGGGATATCAACAACTTCACAACCCTATCAAGGTACGTTGAAGGTGGCACCGTCACCTTCGGAGATGACTCCAAGGGCACCATCATCGGTATAGGTAACATTCAAATTGGTGCATCTCCTTTAATAGAAAATGTTGTTCTTGTTTATGGACTTAAACATAACTTGCTTAGTATAAGTCAACTTTGTGATCGTGGTCTTAAAGTTGTGTTTGATGATTCTTCTTACAAAATTTTTGATTGTAAAACCAATGATTGTATTCTTACCGGATTTCGTGATAATAATGTCTATATTATTGACATGCTTAATTTGGATTGTTCTACTAAATGCTTGAATGCTTTTGATGAGATTTCTTGGCTTTGGCATAGAAGATTAGGACATGCATCTTTTGATCACCTTTCTAGAATTAATTCTAAGGAATTGGTGAAGGGTATTCCTTACGTGAAGTTTGAAAAAGACCGCATTTGTGGTGCGTGCCAACTTGGGAAACAAACCAAGTCTTCTTTCAAACCAATCAAGGATATCATGTCAACTAGGCCATTAGAATTAATTCACATAGATCTTTTTGGACCAACTAAAACTAAAAGCTTAAATGGAAGTAGATATGTTTTTGTTTTAGTTGATGATTTTTCCCGGTTCACTTGGGTTTTCTTTTTGGAACACAAAGATCAAACTTTTTCGCATTTTAAAAATTTTCGAAAAAGGGTTGAAAAAGAAAAAGGATTTTCGATTTTGAAAATAAGAAGTGATAGAGGTGGTGAGTTTGTTAACCAACTCTTCATGACTTATTGTGATGAAAAGGGAATTAAGCATGAAATGTCATGTCCTAGAACTCCACAACAAAATGGAGTAGTTGAAAGAAAGAATAAAACTCTTCAAGAGATGGCTAGGACTATGATAAGTGAATATAGCCTCCCTCAATATCTATGAGCCGAGGCCGTAAACACCGCATGCTACATATCAAACCGTATTTATTTGTGTAAAAATACTTTCAAAATCTCTTTTGAGATTTATCATTTAAGAAAACCAAATGTTTCATACTTTAAGTTTTTGGATGCAAGTGTTTTGTTTTGAATACTAAGGACAATTTGAGTAAATTTGATGCTAAGGCTTATGAAGTAATATTTGTTGGATATTCTAGTACTAGCAAAACTTATAGAGTATTCAATAAATCTTCTCATACTATTAAAGAAACTATGCATGTTAAATTTGAAGAATCTAATGTTATTGTTGAGAATGTTGTAGAGATTAACTCATTAGGTGAGGACATGGAGAAAATTTCCTTGAAGGACTCACCCATCCAAGAAGAAAATCAAGAACCCATTGGTGAAGTTCAAAGGAAGAAGTGGAACAATCTCAACCACTTCCAAAAGATTGGAGATACGCTACAAATCATCCCAAGGATCTCATCATAGGTGATGTATCTAAAGGGGTAACAACTCGCTCCAAACTCCATGAATTATGTGGTAATTTTGAATTCATTTCTCATTTTGAACCCAAAAACAACCTCGAAGCCGAGGTTGACTCATATTGGTTGCTAGCTATGCAAGAAGAGTTCAATCAATTTGAGCGCAACCAAGTTTGACACCTTATTTCTAGACCCCACGATAGACCAATAATTGGTACTAAGTGGAATTTTAGGAACAAAATGGATGAGTCAGGAAATGTTATTAGGAATAAGGCTAGGTTAGTGGCCCAAGGTTACACTCAAGTTGAAAGAATCGACTTTGAGGAGACCTTTGCACCCGTAGCACGGCTTGAAGCCATACGGATTACACTAGCTTTTGCATCTTTCAAAAATTTTAAACTTTTTCAAATGGATGTAAAAAGTGCATTTTTAAATGGTTTTATTAATGAAGAAGTTTATGTTGAACAACCTCCCGGTTTTGTAGATCATGTTCATCCAAATTTTGTTTTAAACTTGATAAAGCTTTGTATGGTTTAAAACAAGTTCCAAGAGCTTGGTATGAAAGGCTTTCTAGTTTTCTTCTTTCAAATGATTTTGTTAAAGACAAAGTAGACAAAACTTTATTTACTAAGCATGTTGATAATGACATTCTTATAGTGCAAATATATGTTGATATAATTTTTGGTTCTACTAATGAGTTTCTTTGCAAGGAGTTTGAACAGTGTATGCAACGTGAATTTGAGATGTCATTAATGGGTGAATTGAATTATTTCCATGGACTTCAAATCAAGCAAATGCATGATGGGATATTCATATGTCAAGCCAAGTACTCTAAGGAACTCATCAAGAAATTTGGACTTGAAGGTTCAAAAATTTGCAACACTCCCATGGCAACTACCACCAAGCTTGATAAGGATGACCAAGGTAAGTGTGTTGATATTAAGTTATATAGAAGCATGATTGATAGTTTGTTATATTTAACGGCTAGTAGGCCGGATATCATGTTTAGTGTGTGTCTTTGTGCTAGATCCCAATCGTGTCCTAAAGAATCTCATTTAATTGCGGTAAAACGCATTATTCGTTATATTAAGTGCACTATTGGAATGGGTCTTTGGTATCCGAAAACTGGAGATTTTTCAATGACGAGTTTTTCGGATGCCAACTATGCGGGTTGTAGAGTGGATAGAAAGAGTACTAGTGGAACATGTCAATTTCTTGGTAATTGTCTTATTTCATGGTCTTCTAAGAAACAAAATTCGGTGGCCCTCTCAACCGCCGAGACGGAGTATGTTGCGGCGGGAGCTTATTGTGCACAAGTTCTTTAGATGAAACATACTCTCCTTGATTATGATTTGCATTATGATCCTATAAAAATATTTTGTGATAATACTAGTACTATTCATATGACTAAGAATGCAAATCAACATAGTAAGACCAAGCACATTGAGATTAGATATCACTTTCTTAGAGATCATTTTGAGAAAGGTGACATTGAGATTGATTATGTTTCTTCCGATTTACAACTTGCCGATATTTTCACTAAACCACTTGACTTTAATAGATTTTCCTTTATATGTGGTGAACTTAATGTTTGTGTTATTGAATAAGAAAATTTTCTTGTTAATTTTTCCTTTTTTGATGTATGACAAAAAGGGGGAGAAATATGAATATGAGTTTTATGTCGAGTTTTATGTCTTATGGTTTTGCAAGTGTTTTATGTCTTATGCTTTGTTTTATGTCTCATGGTTGTTTTTGCAATTGTTTAATATAGCATAATTTGAGGGGTGTCTTATGCTTTGTTTTATGTCTCATGGTTGTTTTTGCAATTGTTTAATATAGCATAATTTGAGGGGGAGTTTTCACCTCTCTTTTAATATCTTGTTGATATAGCCTATTTGTTTTGTCATCATCAAAAAGGGGGAGATTGTTGGCCCAAAAGGTTACACTCTCCACTTGTTTAAAGTTTTGATGATAACAAAAACACATAGGAGCTATATGGTGCTAATAAGTTATTTAGAATGAGTTTCAGGTTAGTACCAATCATGATGGCAATTTCTTAGCTATTGCAAGATTTCCAAGATTTATGGTGCTAATAGGGCAATTGGCGCAAGAGGAAGTGTTCATTGAAGAGAAGGCTCTAGCATGTCTCAAAGACTTCGTTGTGGCTCAGAGACTTCATTATTTGTTTTTAGTTTTATAGTCTGTTAAAGAATAGTGATTAGGTTTGAAGCTCAAATTCCTACACACAAGTTTTTGCGCACATGTCTTTTCTAAACATTTCTCCTATATATATATATACAAAATATTTTTAAATATAGTTTATTACTTACAAACTCTATTTTGTGTATTATAACTAATTATGATCAAAACTACTTTGAAAAATATCAAGATCTCTTCAAAACCTTTTCCAAAAATTAGCTTTTGGCCTGCTGCAGTCGACCGGCTTTGTTTCAGGTCAGATCGGTCGACCGATTGGTCGACCAGAAATCTGACCGTTTTGGGTGCGTGCATGTGTGCACGTCTCCCGGTCGACCGAACCCCATTTCGGTCGACCGACCTTCGGCCGACTGAAAGTCATCAACTCTCTATTTGTTTCGGTCGACCGGGCGGTCGACCGAGAGCCGGCAAAGGCTAAATTTTTTGAAAACCCGGTCGACCGGCCGATCGACCGAGGCTGGATTTCAGCCTTAACGGCTAGTTGATTTAACACGTTTTTAAACGTATGTTTTCTCTCTAAACGAATTTAGGGGATGGTTTTTGGTCAGAAATTTCCTAATTACTTATTATATTAGTTTAATCTTTAATCCCTAACCTTATCCTATAAATAGGGATGATTAGGGGTGAGGTGTTCACAACAAGCATTTGCAAAAATATTCAAAGTTTAAAGGCTTTCAAAAGAGTTTTTAGTTCACTATTTTGTGCTGAAAATTCTCTCTCTTTACTGAAGTTTTTGATTCAAAACTCTCTTAAATTTCATTCTCTTTTTCACTTACAATACTTGAGCTTCAATCCTCCAGATTATTCTATAGCGTTTTTGTAAGGGAAAAAGATTTTTCAAAAGATGTTTTGTGATCTTTTGATCACCAAGAGATACTTGTATTTGTGATTGAGGAGTTGGGTACTCCGGTGTGATTGTAACTCTTTGTGAAAGTTATAGTGATTAGAAATCCTTCTGGGTGAAGGCGGGGACGTAGAGCTGGGTTCTCGAACCTCAAAAAAATTCTTCGTGTTTGCGTTTGGTTTACTTGCTTCATTTACTTGCTTTATATTCATTGCCATACTTACTTCATATTCATTGCTATATTGTCGATCAATACTCATACAATAAGATTGCATTGCACACCTCAAACTCTTATATAGAGGAATCACGAGGAAGGAGTTCAGAGCCCTTCACGGGGTATTCAGCTTTTAGTCTTGTTTTGGGTGATCGTTGCATCATAATTTTTAGTTTGTGCATTGATTTGCATTATCACCTATTCACCCCCCTCTAGGTGATTTCATGTAATTCTCTGAAAGCCCTCCTGAGACAAAACTCATTCTCTAGGGGTAACCTAGAGGTTTAATGGCTTGTTGTATGTACTAAGTGCAATCGTGATTCCTACGTAAATGAGTTAGGCTAGTTTAGTTTTTCTTTTTTTAGTTTTGCTCGAGGACGATCAAAAGATAGGTGTTGGGCTGATTGTATCTCAATTTTGTATTATTATCATCACATTTGCACATTTATCCTTGATTCTTCTTTATTTAACATTGCTATTTAACCATCTTTTTGATTATGATGTGTAGTTATTTAAATGGAAAGGTAATGATACAAGAAACTTCTATTTGATCCCTAATCCTATCTAAACTTGAAATTCAACTTAAATCAAGAAATCAAGAGGAGATAATCATCATCTTCACAATTCAAATTAAAAATCAGAAGATATATTTGTAGAAGATAGATAGTATAAAGCTAATTCTAATTGGGGATAAGGAGGATAATTCCAATTAAATGGAGTTCAAAATCAATTCAGACTCAGATTCAGACTGGACACTTTTTTGTATTAAGATCATAACTTTTGTTACAAAAATTCAAATCTGATGATTCAAGATGCTACAAAAAGAGGATTTGAAGGGCTACAATTTGTATGTTTATTACTCTATTCAATTCAGCTGTCTGATAAATCATATTCCGAATTCAACGCGCCGACTTGCTGCAGACAAGTTTAGAATTAAATTTCTATATTGAATTAAGATTGAGTTAAATCTTTTAATTTGTATCTTTTTGTGATTGCTCTAAGACCTATTTAAAGTGCTGAAATCTCTCAAAAAAGCATCTCTACATTAGAAATCAAAACTTAAGATTTTTTTAGTCCCTTCTCCAAATTTTTTTTTGTAATTTTTAGAATTTAGTCCTAGTTCAAGCTTTGTAAAGAAGGAGGAGGCTCTTGTAATTGAATGTGACAACATCAATAACAAAGTTTTTCTTTCTAATTTATCTTTATTTAATTGCTTTACTTGCTTTCTCTTTTACCTTGCTTTCTTTAGATTCTCTTATGCGTAGCAATCTTCTTCATGACTTATTAATCTCTGCCCACCATTACTTCTAGTTCTATGTTAGAATAAACCGATTGGATCTCATGCATGCTTAGACCCTATAAATAGCTAATACTTTTGAAGGCATATGATAATAGTTAAATCTATTATTTGCTAATACTTCTCAATGGTTTTTCTTATTCTATGCTTAGATAGCTTTGACAGTTTAATGTTGGTTATTCTTCTTATTCTATACTTGAGAAACTTTAATAGTTTAATGTTAGATCTTGATTAGTGATATTTCAAATAGGATTTCTCCATCTTATGTATCTTACTTTAATTGAATGCAACTCTAAGGTGTTTTTAATGATTCAAAGTGAAATTTAATCTAGCATAGGTTAGAAAGTTGGTGGTGGTAGATGATTAGGAAGCCATGTTCCTTTAATTCTTTTCAAAACCCTAATCTTCAAAATCAAATCATATTTTCATCTTCTTTCTTCCTCTAACACTTAACATAGACTTTTCTTTCTTTATCGAAGAAAACTATTAACATACTTAGTGTTTAAAAAATACCGAAAAGGTTCTATCACATTCCTCCTTGTGGTTTCGACCTGCATAGCCCGCCCTTTCTTTCTTTATCGAAGCAAATCAAATAAATACTTTCCTAAACTTTATATTTTTGGCAATCAATGTGTTATCTTCCTAGACGATATATAATTTATGGTTGATCTTATCGTTGTTTCCATGTCTGAGTTTGATCTGATTCTGGGTATTACTTGGTTGTCAACCTACCATGTGAAGATTGACTGTTTTGCTAAGACAGTCTGTTTGAAAGTTTCTAGTAGAGCCAAGTTGGTTATAGCGACCTCCCAGGGGAATCTGTTGGCGGAGGCTTTTCTAGCCCATATTGAGGAGGTGTTGCAGCAGGATCAGAGTGATAATCTTTGAGAGAGACGAATGGTCTCTGAATTTGAGGATATCTTTCAGGATATTCGTAGTTACCTCCAGAGAGAGGTTGAGTTCTATATAGAGTTGTAGCCTGGTACAATACCTATATCCCGTGCACCCTATCATATGGCACCCATTGAGATGAGGGAACTACATACACAATTCAAGGAGCTTAGAGCTGAGAGCTTTATTCGTCAGAGTCATTCGCTATAGGAGCACCAGTTCTATTCATGAAAAGAAAGATGATACTCTTCGCATGTGCATTGACTATAGAGAGTTGAACAAGGTCATGATTCGGAATCGATATCCATATTCATGATTTATTTGATCAGCTGCAGGGAGCACAGTGGTTTTCAAAGATTGATCTTTGATCTGGTTATCATCAACTGCGAGTTAGGATAATGATGCTCCGAAAATAACTTTCTTGACTCGTTGTGGATCTTTTGAGTTTCTAGTAATGCCATTTAGGCTGACTAATGCTCCAGTCGTGTTCATGACTTGATGAATTGAATTTTTTGTTCTTATCTGGATCAGTTTGAGATCATCTTCATTGATGATATTCTTATTTATTCTCATTCAGAGGCATACCATGAAGATCATCTTCAACTTATACTTCAGACTTTAAGAGATCACCAGTTGCACTCAAAGTACAACAAGGGCGAGTTTTGGCTTTCTGAATAAATTTCTTGGCCATGTGGTTTTGAGGGATAGGATTGCGATAAATCCATCCAAGGTAGAGGCAGTGATAAAATGGTAGCTGCCAACTGCAGTCTTAGAGATTTGAAGTTTCTTGTGGTTAGTCGGATACATTGATGAATGTTCATGATATATTTCATGTGTCGATGCTGAGGAAGCATTAACGAGATGAGGAGCAGAAGCGAGTGTTGAATTTATTAGAATTGCACCTATAGCCAGACATCACAACCGAAGAGACTCCAGTATTCATTTTAGCCGAAGAGAACAAGAAATTGAGGAACAAAGTGATTTCTTTGGTTAAAATCCAGTGGAACTGACGTTGCGAGAAGAAGCATCTTGGAAGCGTGAAGAGGATATGCGCAGAGATTACCCATAGCTGTTTGAAGAGGTATATTTAACTTAGCTGTTTGAAGAGGTATAACATTTTAACTTCTAATTTTAAATATCTAAGTTGTCTCCGAAGTTATATAAATACAATTTGTCCGTATTTAGTTGTTGATAACACAAAATATATGATATATACATGAAGGTTTCCTTATTTGGATTATTTCGCTCGATGTATCAATTTTGTAGTATTGATTACTAAACATAGACATATGTGGAATTTTGGGGATAAAATTTTTAATTTGGTGAGGTAACTGTAACACCCTGAAATTATTTAACTTTTATTTTGCATTTAATTTATGTTTAGATGTGTGGATATATATATATATATATATATATATATATATATATATATATATATATATATATATATATATATATATATATATATATATATATATATATATATATGAAAGTACACCTAGAGGGGGGTGAATAGGTGTACCACTAATCTAATGAACTAAATGCGAAAATTAAAAACTAATTGCTATAACACTTAGGGTCTGTTTGGTTGTCGTAACTGGCCGTAATTCGTAGTTGTAATTGGTAAAGTCTTTTACAATTATAAATGAGTTACATGTATGTAAATGTTACGGTGTTTGGTTGGTAATATAAAATTGTAAAGTGGGAAAGTGTATTGTACTTTACGGTGTTTGGTTGTCGTAATGTATAAGTCGTAAGTGAAAAAGTTGACCACAAAATTAACTATTTGGTGATTTTAAAAGTTTAATACTGCAAATAAATATTAAAAAAGTTAAATATTAAAATTTTTTAATATTAATATAAAAAAATAATACAAATTTGTATGACCACAAAATTAACTGTAACTGGGCTGTAAGTGAGTGGTAACTGGGTTGCAAGTGAGTGTTAGTTGAGTTACGTAAGTCTTTTACGAATTAAATCCAAACAAACGCCGTAGTTGTAACTGGGTAGTAAGTCATTTACGAATTACGGAGTTTTACGCGAAACAAACGGCCCCTTAGTGCAACCAACGAGTGTAGCCGAATTTCCCGTGAAGGGCTCTGGGCTAACTCCTCTTGATTCCTCTGAATAAGAGTTGAGGCGCTATATGAAGCTCTCATAGTTAAGCACAAGTGAGGCACACAAACACACAAGCATGTATATGATATGACAAAGTAAAGCAATGCACAAATAAAGAGAGAGAGTTTAGAGTCAATGGATCAAACGCAAACAACATGATGTGTTTCGAGGTTCGAGCACCGAGCTCTACGTCCCCGCCTTCACCGAGAAGGATTTCCTATCCACTAGGAGTACCGAACTCCTCTCTCAACCAATATAACCTCCACCGAGGCAATGCAAAGGGTCTACCGAAGACCTGAGTACCGAACTCCACCAATCCAACCAATACAACCTCCACCGAGGCAACACAAACACCACCTCACACAAGAGGGGTAGGCCGTAGCCAAATAACCACAATCTCAACCTCTACCAAAGAGGGAGCTAACCACAACCCAAATCAACCTCTACCAAAGAGGGATACAACAAGAAAGGGTTTACAACTTGGTGGTTTCCTCAACCATAAACAATTTTCCCACAAATAAATGATCCTATAGAATAGGATAGGAGATATAGCTCAAGTGTGAAAAATTAAGTGTTTTGATCAAAGAAAATCTCTTGGGAAAAATACCAAATAGATATAGAATTTTAGACCAAATAACTAATTCCCAAAACCTTATTTTCTTTGAAAATAATAAACACTTTAAAACAAATAGAGATTTAGAATTTTTGCACCCAAACTTTTGGCTTGAAAACACTAAAGAGTATAAGAATTTTCTCCTTCAAAAACTTAACCAAATCTGGGCTCAAATGGGGTTTATATAACCCACAAACAAAAACTAGCCGTTGGCTGAAAAGTCAACCATGGCGGCTGGCGGTCGACCGGCCCGGTCGACCGCCAATGGTCAAAAATTTGACCGTTGGAGCATCGGTCGACCGCCTAAATCCAGAGAGCAACTTTGCTCTCTGGACGGTCGACCGCCCGGTCGACCGTGCCTTGCTTACAGTCGACCGTCCGGTCGACCGCCCCCCCCGAGAGTGGGGGACTTGCAGTCGGTCGACCGTGCGGTCGATCGGCTCAAGTACCAGGCCAACGTGCACAAGTTTGTGCACGTCGGTCGACCGGTCTGGTCGACCGACTTTGGGTCCGGTCGACCGGCCCGGTCGACCGCCAGAGCCTGGCAGAAGGCATTCTGGGACAGAAAAACTTGGTTTAAAATATCTTTAAAAATCTCATAAAACTTTTAAAATTCCACAAAAATAGTTTTATCATAATACATTGAAATATAAACTTGTGTGAAAAATTCCAACACAAATTTAAAACTTTTTGAATCATTTTTGTGACTTATAAATTTTGCCGAAAAACAAAACCCGTATTTTCCAAAACTTCGTTTTTCAAATGGAAATCCGATTTTTCCAAAACTCATCTAAATACAAAAACATGATATTTAAACACTTTTAGGCATGTTGCATATTGACATAAGTCCAATATACATGAAACATACATATATATCCATGTTTTTGACTTTTATTCCAAAAATATGTTTTGTTAAAACACAAAACCTAAATACATGAATAGGTATGTCAAACTAAGTTTATTTAAGACATGAAGCATACATGTATATAGAATGAATCTAATATACATAAAACCAAGTAAACTTGTTTTGATATAATATCTATTCATGGAAATCAATATCGGTTAAAGCAAAAACCGAAAACCAATATCCAAAACATAAAACGTGTGTGTGTTGTGAACTTGAGCATATCACACTATTCTAATCTTTATAAATGGATCTAAAAATAAACTATAACTAGGTACCAAGGTTTTCTTAACGAACTCCGTCTTCAAGTTGACTCGATCCAAACCGTGATCCACCGAGCTAGACTCCAAAGAGTGCTATATATGATCTTGATGCTCGGGCTCTGGAATCACCATGTGAAAGGCTTCAAAACTCCTTTGTTGAAGCTAATCACCAACTAATATCTTGATTAAAGATCTGAAACTAAACATCACAAGATTATTAGTAAACATAACTACATGAGTTAATCATCATCAAAACTAGAGTGGAAGGCCTCTGGGCCAACAATATATATATATATATATATATATATATATATATATATATATATATATATATATATATATATATATATATATATATATATATATATATATATATATATATATGTTGGCCCAAGGTTACAATCACCCGTTTTATTGAGTTTTGATGAATCCAAAACATATATAGTTATTTGTACTAATCCTGTTTATTGTTTAAGTGTGTTTCAGGGTTCATGGAGTTTTCTTCCCTAAAGGAAGGTTGTTTTGACTCAAGTCAGTTCATTTCGGGTTCAAGAATCAAGCTTTGCAAGATCATATGGAGAAGCCCACTTGAAGACTTTGTAGTCACCTAGAACCTATGTAAGAATTAGTTTGTTAAAGTTTGAGGTTGTGGAAAATTGGCTCTACACACACACACCTTTCAAAATACAGTTTTATTTTTGGTATTTGTTTTTAGTTCATGCCTTGATAAATATACATGACTCAATTTTTACAAAATTTTATATCATGTTTATATCATGTTATCTATCTTTCTAGCATGATACTTAGCCATATATCCCTACAAAATTATTTTGAAAATTTTCCCAAGTCCAGAAAAATTCCCATTTTATAAACTGTTTCAGACCGGCTCTATTCCAGGCCAGGCCAGTCGACCGACCGGTCTACCGTGACCTGTGTCCAGGACATGCACGTTTGTGCACGTCTGTCGGTCGACCGACCTAAAACAGCTTGCTCTCTGTTTTTTGTCGGTCGACCGACCGGTCGACCGAGCCCAACGGCTATATGCCAAATGGGCTACCGGTCGACCGGGCCGGTCGACCGGTAGCCTGCCTGGAGCCCAAACGGCTCTTTCCTTTTTGGTGATTTTCTGAAAAATTATTTTTGTTGCTTTTTGTTTGGCAGAGTTTTCTGATCTTTTGGGGACTAATTTTGGACCATATAAACTTAATTAAATCATGTTTTAATCCCCTCCTCTCCCTATATATAGAGAGGGTTGGTTTCTTGCAAAAACACCAAGAAAAATCTCTAGTTTACAAATTTTCAAAAGAAAGAAAAAGTTTTAAAGCTCTCAATTCTCCATTACTTTCTTGGCCATTGTTTTCAGTTGTGTTTGCAAGCATTTTACATTTACAACTGAGTTTGTTTTTCTCACTACACTTCTAGAGCCAAAAATTCCATCCTCATTCTATAAGGAAGTTGTAAAGAGAAAGTTTGTAAGAAGTTTGTGATCCTTTTGGTGATCACTTGGTTACTTGTTCCTTCTTGTTGAGATACCTCTTCGGTAGAGGATTGTAAGTGGTGGAGTTCGGTACGCTGGTCTTCGGTAGACCTTGTAAAGTTCTCGGTGGATAGTGGAAACCCTTCACGGCGGTGAAGGCAGGGAGTAGAGCGGTGGCTCGAACTTCGAAACAAATACTTTGTGTTTGCGATTGCTTTTATTCTTGCTCTCTATTGCTCTTTACTTTTAGCTTGTGTTATTACTTTCATTTCTTGTGATATATCTTGTGTGCACTTCATTATTGCTTCCAATTCATTTCTTGCTATCTTGTCGATCAATTCTCATACAACAAGATTGCAATACACACCTCTAACTCTTATCTAGAGGAATCACGAGGAAGGAGTTCAGAACCCTTCACCGGGTATCCGGCTTCTAGTCTTATTTTGGGAGATCGTTGCATCATTCATTCATTCTTGTTCTAAAAAAAAGATTGTTAGATTAGCATTTACACCTATTCACCCCCTCTAGGTATTTTCAATTGGTATCAGAGCATTGGTCTCTAGGCTCTTGGCTTAACAACCTTAGAGAGATCCTCTATTTGCTAATCATCATATTCATTTTTCATACTCTCTCACTTAGTAAAAATGGCCGATGGAATTAAGACCCCCCCAAAATTTGATGGCCTTAACTTTCTCATATGGAAGGTTAAGATACCGTATTTTTGCAATCTCTAGGAAGCCGGGTTGCAAAGGCGGTGACCAAACCATTTAGTGCACCCACCGGTGATGAGTCCACTTGGTCCGAAATTGAGACCAAAGAATTTGATGCTAATGCTAAGGCTCATTATGCATTGCTCCAAGCACTTAATGATGATGATATTTCTAGGGTTATTCATTGTAAATCCGCACATGATATTTGGACACACTTGCTTGTCACTCATGAGGGAACCTCACAAGTGAAGAGGGCTAAAATAGACCTTCTTCGTTCCCAATATGAAAATTTATCTATGCAAGAAAATGAAACCATAGATGATATGGTTACAAGATTTACCAAGATTACTAATGGACTTTCTTCTCTAGGTGATGCTATTGACAACAACCAAAGAGTAAGAAAGATCATCCGGGCTCTCCCTCCTTCTTGGGAAGTAAAAGCTACTACCTTGAAGGAACTCAATGACAAGGAGGAGATGGAGCTTATAGGTCTCATTGGGAACCTCAAGACCCATGAGATGGAGAGAAAAGCAAGAGAAGAAATGGCTCCCTCTAAGAAGAAAGCTATAGCCTTCAAGAGTCAATCCTCATACTCCGACGAAGACGATGAAGAAGAAGATGACGAAGAGCTCTCACTTCTTGTGAAGAATGTTCGGAGGATGTACAACAAGGCAAAGTTCCAAGGTAGAAGGAGATGGCAAGGTGGTAAAGAAGAGAAGAAAATTATTTGCTTCAATTGCCAAAGGCCGGGTCATATTGTTGCGGAATGCCTGGATAAAGTTAAGCCCTCCACCTCCAAGAAGCCTTACAAGAAGAAAGCATTGAAGGCTACATGGGATTCCGAAAGTGAATCCGAGGAGGAAGTTGACACCGCCAACATGTGCTTCATGGCTAATGAAAGCACAAGCAAGGTAACCCCTACCACTTCTTTTGATGATGAGCTTTCCATGGATGAATTAGGAGAAGCATTTGTAGAACTCTCACATAACTATGATTTAAAAATGAAAAAAGAAAATGAGTCTCTTAATCATCAAGTTTTCACTCTTTCTAAAGAAAAAGATGAATTACTTTCCACTCTTGTGTTTCCACCCAAAAAGATTTTGATAATTATAAGATTTCTTGTAAAGATAAGTTTTCACAAGTTGATAAAAATGAGATTGTCATGCTAAAAGAGAAAATTGATTCTTTATGAGTAGTTTTGAAAAAGTGTGAATTTGATAAGAATAGACTTGAGGCTATGTTTCCTAGGAAACAAGCCTCTAAGAAACAATCACATGCAATTCATGTTCATGCTCATAAATCACAACCTTTACATCATGCCAAACCCCCCAAACATGCTCACCCTCCACACACACATCATGCATACATGATGGGAAGGTATTTTCATGCACATATTGTGGTCGTAAAGGTCACTTAGTTAAGTTTTGCTATGACAGACTTAATGCTTCACATCATAATGTTTGGGTTCGAAATACTAACTTTAAAGGACCCAAGAAAATTTGAGTACCAAAGTCAATAAATTTGTTAAATGATGTAGGTACTTTCCAAGGCGCAACGACATAAAGGATTGTGGTATCTTGATAGTGGTTGCTCAAGGCACATGACTTGGGATATCAACTTTGCAACCCTATCAAGATACCATGAAGGTGGCACCGTCACCTTCGGAGATGATACCAAGGGTAAAATCATCGGCATTGGTAATGTTAAACTTGGTACATCCCCTTTAATAGAAAATGTTGTTCTAGTTGATGGCCTCAAGCATAATCTCTTGAGTGTTAGTCAACTTTGTGATAAAGGTTTTGATGTTATTTTTGATAATTTAGCTTGTAAAGTTATTAATAGACTATCCGACACATGTATATTTTCCAGTTTTCGTGAAAGCAATATATACATGATTGATTTGTCTAATATGTCTTGCAATATTACTTGTTTAAAAGCCCTCGATGATGACTCTTGGTTGTGGCATAGAAGATTAGGTCACATTTCTTTTGACCATCTGTCTAGGTTAAACAATAAGGAAATGGTGAAAGGTATTCCTTACTTGAACTTTGAAAAGGACCGCGTTTGCGACGTGTGCCAACTGGAGAAACAAACCAAGTCCTCTTTCAAGTCAATCAAGGATATCATGACATCACGTCCCTTGGAGTTGATCCATATGGATTTGTTTGGTCCTACTCAAACCAAAAGTCTAAGTGGGAATCGTTTTGTATTTGTTTTGGTTGATAATTTTTCGCGTTTTACATGGGTTTTCTTCTTAGAGCACAAAAATCAAGCCTTTTCACATTTTCAAGCCTTTAAGAAAAGAGTTGAAAAGGAAAAGATTCTTCAATTTAAGAATAAGAAGTGATAGAGGTGGTGAATTCATTAACCTACCCTTTATCACTTTTTGTGAAGAACATGGAATTAAGCATGAACTATCTTGTCCTAGAACTCCACAACAAAATGGAGTAGTTGAGCGGAAAAATCGGACATTACAAGAGATGGCTAGGACAATGATTATGGTCTCCCTCATTATTTATGGGCCGAGGCCGTTAATACATCGTGCTATATATCAAATCGTGTTTTCTTATGCAAAAATACTTCAAAAACATCTTTTGAGATTTATTTTTCTAGAAAGCCAAATGTTTCATACTTTAAAGTTTTTAGATGCAAATGTTTTGTTTTAAATACAAAAGACAATTTGGGAAAATTTAATGCAAGGTCTTATGAAGCAATTTTTGTTGGTTACTCAAATACTAGTAAAGCGTATAGAGTCTTCAACAAGTCATCTTTGACTATTGAAGAATCTATACATGTAAAATTTGAGGAATCTAATATGTTTGTTAAGAATGTTGTAGAAATAGATTCTTTGCATGAAGGCATGGAGAAAGTAACTTTGGAGGACTCACCTATTATTGAAGACAAGCCAAAGGATGATGAAGGAAATGAAGCTAAAGAAAAGGAGGCTCAAGGAAATGAAATTCAAGGAATTGAAGTGGAGCCTACTCAACAACTTCCAAAGGATTGGAGATACAATCCACATCATCCCAAGGATCTCGTTATAGGTGAAGTATCTCAAGGGGTAACTACTCGTTCTAAACTTCATGACTTTTGTGGACACTATGCTTTTATTTCTCATTTTGAACCCAAGAACGTTCTCGAAGCGGAGGCCGACTCATATTGGTTGCTAGCCATGCAAGAGGAGCTCAATTAATTTGAGCGCAACCGAGTTTGGCACCTTGTTCCTAGGCCCCACGATAGACCAACAATTAGTACTAAGTGGATCTTTAAGAACAAGTTGGATGAGTCGGGTAACGTCATTAGGAATAAAGCTAGGTTAGTTTCCCAAGGTTATGTTGGCCCAAAAGGTTACACTCTCCATTTGTTTAGAGTCTTGATGATAACAAAACAAATAAGAGCTATTCGGTACTAATAAGTTTGTTTAAGATAAGTTTCAGGTTAGTACCATATTTGGAGGCCATTGCTTAGCTATTGTAAGAACTTCTACGTTCATGAAGCAAAGAAGGCGTTTTGCACATCAAGGAGGGAACATAGAAGAGAAGGCTCTAGCAAGGCATTGCATGGCTCAAGACTTCAAGATTGCTCAAGATAATTCATTAGATTTGTTTCTAGTTTTATAGTTTTGTTAAAGAATAGTGAATAGGTTTGAAGCTCTATCACACACGTTTTTGCGCACATCTTATTTCCAAAAATATTTCCTATAATATGTACAAAATATTTTTGTATACAATCTTCTGGCTACAAACTCATTTTTATGTTTTATATATATCTCTATTCAAAATTACTTTGTTTAATTTTAAATTCCCTTCAAAATTCAGTTTCTGATTTGACTTTTGACCTGAGCCGGTCGACCGGCCAGCCGACCGACCCTGTGTCAGGTCATGTCGGTCGACCGTCCTAGTCGACCGTAGTTCTGGCAGCAGGTGCGTATCCGTGTGCACGTTTCTCGGTCGACCGAGTGGTCGACCGAAACCTGCCTGACTGTAAGTCGTTGCTCTATGTATTTTTCGGTCGACCGAGAGCCGGCAACGGCTCTTATTTTTGAACGTCCGTCGACCGACCGGTCGACCGAGAGAGCCGTTTGAACAGTAACGGCTAGTTTTCTGAGCTGTTTTATTTTTGTCTTTTTCTTTCTAAAAAGAGTTTAAATGATATTTACTGATCCTAATACTTCCTAATTAGCCTTAAGAGAGTTTTATCTTTAAACCCTAGCCCTCTACTATAAATAGGGGTGTTTAGGGAGAGATTGCCAACAAGAAAAATTTGCAAAAGTTTCAAAAGTTTAAGGCATTCAAAAGAGCTTTGTTTCTTGGTTTTTGTGCTGAAATTCTCTCTCATTTTCTGAAGTATTTTTCAAAACTCTCTGATTTCCTTTCTCTTTTCACTTACACTCAAGAGCTTTATTCCTACTCATTGTTTTACAAGGATTATTGTAAGGGAAGAGAGTTTTGCAAAAGAGAGTTTGTGGTCTTTTGACTACCAAGAGAAAACTTATACTTGTGATTGTGGAGTTGGGTACTCCGGTGTATTTGTAACATCTTTGTGAAGTTATAGTGGTTAGAAATCCTTTTGGGGAAGGTGGGGACGTAGAGCTGGGTGCTCGAACCTCGGAAAAATTCTCTGTGTTTGCGTTTGGTTTACTTGCTCTTACTTTTAGCTTTACTTTCATTGCTCTTATTACTTGCTCTCAATCTTCATTGCAATATTCATTTATTTTCATTCATCTTGTCAATCATAGTCCCATACAATAAGGTTGCATTGCGCACCTCTAACTCATTTCAAGAGGAATCAGGTGGAAGGAGTTCAGAACCATTTACGGGGCATTCGACTCTTAGTCTTGTTTGGGCGATTGTTGCATCATATTTTTAAATTGTGCATTGATTAGCATTATCACCTATTCACCCCTCCTCTAGGTGATTTTCAATTGGTATCAGAGCTTGAACTCTAGGTTTGGCTTAACATCCTTAGAGAGATCCTTAAAATTTGCTAATCAACATTTGCATTCCATTTGTCATTCACTAGTAAACATGGCCGATAACATCAAAACCCCTCCTAAATTTGATGGACTCAACTTCCATATTTGGAAGGTTAGGATGACTATCTTTTTGCAATCTTTAGGTAGCTTAGTAGCAAAATCCTTGACCAAACCCTATGTAGTACCCGATAGTGATGAGAGCACATGGACCGACTTTACCTTTAGAGAATATGAGGCTAACTCCAAGGCCCAAAATTCCCTTCTAACCGCCTTGAATGAGGACGACCTTACACGGGTAATACATTGCCAATCCGCCTATGAGATTTGGCAACATTTGTTGGTCACACACGAGGGGACTTCACAAGTTAAGAGAGCTAAGATAAACCTCTTAAGGTCCCAATATGAATCTTTTAAAATGATTGATGATGAAACCATTGATTGCATGATTACAAGGTTTACTAAAATCACCAATGCTCTTTCCTCTTTAGGTGATGATATCTCCAATGACCAAAAGGTGCGAAAAGTGATTCGGGCTCTTCCTTCATCATGGGAGATAAAGGCCACCACCTTGAAAAAATTGAACGACAAGGATGAAATGGACCTCATTAGTCTCATTGGGAACTTAAAGACCCATGAGATGGAAAAGAAGGTAAGAGAAGAGGCCGCTCCGCTAAAGAAGAAGTCCATAGCCTTCAAATCTTCATCCACTCTTGAGGACGATGAAGAAGATGAAGAAGAAGATGAGGAGCTCTCCCTTCTTGTGCGAAATGTCAAAAGGATGTACCGGAAGAACAAGCTCAACTTCCGAAGAAAATTTGAAGGTAAAGAGGAGAGAAGAATTATTTGCTACAATTGTCGAAAGCCCGGACATATCATGGCGGATTGTCCGGAATTCTAGAAGAAGATGACTTCCTCCTTCAAGCCAAAGAAGCCGGTCGATAAGAAAGCCTACAAGGCCACATGGGATTCGGAAAGCGAATCTGAAGAGGAGGTAGACACGGCAAACATGTGTTTCATGGCAAACACACCAAAGGTAACCCCACAACCTCTTGATGAAGAAGATGATGAATTAAGTAAAGAAGTTCTTGTACATGCTTTTGTTGAACTTTCAGAAACTTATGATAATAAAAAGATTGAATGTTCAAAATTGAAAAAAGAAGTTACTTTTCTTAAAAATCAACTTTCTATTGTTTCTAGAGAAAAAGATGAAATTTCTTCCAATCTCATTTCTACTCAAAATGAATTTAGTGCTTACAAAGTTGCATGTAAAGTAAAATTTCCTAAGATTGATGAAAAAGAAATTTCTTCATTAAAAACTAAAATGGTTGATTTTGAAAAAGTCTTGAAAGATTGTTCTTTTAACACAAAGAAACTTGAAGAAAAGTTTTCTAAAAAGCACACCTCTCATGCTAAAGATCCTCATATTAAGATTCCCCATGCTCACACTACACACCACACTCATGCTAAATCCACACATGCTCACAAATCTCACACTCACTATGCTTTTAAATATGGTAGAGTGTATAGATGTACTTATTGTGGTAAAAATAGACATTTGGCTAAGTTTTGTTATGACCAAGTAAATAGATCAAATAATCTTCTTTGGGTTCATGGCACTAACCCTTTAGGATCCAAGAAAATGTGGGTACCAAAATCAAGTCCTAAATTGTTTGATGTAGGTACACACCAAGGCTCCAAGACGTAAGGAGCGGTGGTACCTTGATAGTGGTTGTTCAAGACACATGACATGGGACATCAATAACTTTACAACCCTATCAAGGTACATGGAAGGTGGCACCGTCACCTTCGGGGATGACTCCAAGGGAACTATCATCGGTATAGGTAACATTCAAATTGGTGCATCTCCTATTATAGAAAATGTAGCTCTTGTTGATGGTTTGAAGCATAACTTGCTTAGTATTAGTCAACTTTGTGACCGTGGACTTAAAGTTGTTTTTGATGATTCTTCTTGCAAGATTTTTGATGTTAAAATCAATGATTGTATTCTCACCGGTTTTCGTGACAATAATGTTTATATCATTGACATGCTTAATTTAGATTGTTCTACTAAATGCTTGAATGCTTTTGATGAAAATTCTTGGCTTTGGCATAGAAGATTAGGACATGCATCTTTTGACCATCTTTTTAGGATTAATTCTAAGGAATTGGTGAAGGGTATACCTTGCTTGAAGTTTGAGAAAGACCGCATTTGTGGTGCGTGCCAACTTGGGAAACAAACCAAGTCTTTCTTCAAACCAATCAAGGATATCATGTCAACTAGGCCATTAGAATTAATTCATATGGATCTTTTTGGACCAACTAAAACTAAAAGCTTAAATGGTAGTAGATATGCATTTGTTTTAGTTGATGATTTTTCCTGATTTACTTGGGTTTTCTTTTTGGAACACAAAGATCAAACTTTTTCTCATTTCAAGATTTTTCGAAAAAGGGTTGAAAAAGAAAAAGGTTTTTCGATTTTGAGAATAAGGAGTGATAGAGGTGGTGAGAACCAACTCTTCATGACTTATTGTGATGAAAAGGGAATCAAGCATGAAATGTCATGTCCTAGAACTCCACAACAAAATGGAGTTGTAAAAAGGAAAAATAGAACACTTCAAGAGATGGCTAGGACCATGATAAGTGAATATGACCTCCCTCAATATTTATGGGCCGAGGCCGTAAACACCCATGCTATATTTCAAATCGTATTTATTTGTGTAAAAATTCTTCCAAAACATCTTTTGAAATGTATCATTCTAGAAAACCTAATGTTGCATATTTCAAAGTTTTTGGATGCAAGTGTTTTGTTTTGAATACTAAAGATAATTTGGGTAAATTTGATGCTAAGGCTTATGAAGCTATCTTTATTGGATACTCTACTACTAGTAAAGCTTATAGAGTATTCAATAGATCTTCCCTTACAATTGAAGAATCCATGCATGTTATTTGAAGAATCTAATGTGGTTGTTGAGAATGTTGTAGAGATTGACCCATTAGGTGAAGACATGGAGAGACTATCTTTGAAGGACTCACCCGCTCAAGAAGAAAAGCAAGAATCCATTGGTGAAGTTCTAGAGGATAAAGAGGAAAGCTCTCAACCGCTTCCTAAAGCTTGGAGATATGCTACAAATCATCCCAAGGAGCTCATTTAGGTGATGCATCTAAAGGGGTAACAACTCACTCCAAACTCCATGACTTATGTGGTAACTTTGCTTTCATTTCTCATTTTGAACCCAAAAGCATCCTCGAAGCCGAGGCGGACTCATATTGGTTGCTAGCCATGCAAGAGGAACTCAATCAATTTGAGCGCAACCAAGTTTGGCACCTTATTCCTAGTCCCCACGATAGACCAATAATTGGTACTAAGTGGATCTTTAGGAATAAGATGGATGAATCCGGAAATGTGATTAGGAATAAGGCTAGGTTAGTAGCCCAAGGTTACACTCAAGTTGAGGGAATTGACTTTGAGGAGACCTTTGCACCCGTAGCACGGCTTGAAGCCATACGGATGACACTAGCTTTTGCATCTTTCAAAAATTTTAAACTTTTTCAAATGGATGTGAAAAGTGCATTTTTGAATAGTTTTATAAATGAAGAAGTTTATGTTGAACAACCTCCCGGTTTTGTTGATCATGTTCATCCTAATTTTATTTTTAAACTTGATAAAGCTTTGTATGGATTGAAACAAGCTCCAAGAGTTTGGTATGAAAGGCTTTCTAGTTTTCTCATTTCAAATGATTTTGTTAAAGGCAAAATAGACACAACTCTTTTTACTAAGCATGTTGATAATGACATTTTAATTGTGCAAATTTATGCTGATGATATAATTTTTGGATCTTCTAATGAGTTTTTATGCAAGGAGTTTGAAAAGGTTATGCAATGTGAGTTTGAAATGTCTTCCATGGGTGAATTGAATTTCTTTCTTGGACTCCAAATCAAGCAATTGGAAGATGGGAACTTCATATGTCAAGCCAAGTACGCAAAGGAACTCGTAAAGAAGTTTGGACTTGAAGACTCTAAAGTTTGCAACACTCCCATGGCAACTACAACCAAGCTTGATAAGGATGACCAAGGTAAAAATGTTGATATTAAATTGTATAGAAGCATGATAGGTAGTCTTTTGTATTTGACGGCAAGTAGGCCGGACATAATGTTTAGTGTGTGTATTTGTGCTAGATTTCAATCGTGTCCCAAAGAGTCCCATCTTATTGCGGTAAAACGCATTATTCGTTATATTAAGGGCACAATTGGAATGGGTCTTTGGTATCCGAAAATCGGAGATTTCTCAATGACGAGTTATTCGGATGCCGACTATGCGGGTTGTAGAGTAGATAGAAAGAGTACTAGTGGGACATCTCAATTTTTTGGTAATTGTCTTGTTTCATGGTCCTCTAGGAAACAAAATTCCGTAGCTCTCTCAACCGCCGAAGCAGAGTATGTTGCAGCGGGGGCTTGTTGTGCACAAGTCCTTTAGATGAAACATACTCTCCTTGATTATGATTTGCATTATAACTATATAAAAATATTTTGTGATAATACTAGTACTATACATATGACTAAGAATGCAAATCAACATAGTAAGACCAAGCACATTGAGATTAGATATCACTTTCTTAGAGATTATTTTGAGAAAGGAGATATAGATATTGATTATGTTTCTACGGATTTGCAACTTGCCGATATTTTCACTAAACCACTTGATTTTGCTAGATTTTCTTTCATATGTGGTGAACTTAATGTTTGTGTTATTGAATAACAATGTTTTCTTGACCCTTTTTGATGTATGACAAAAAGGGAGAGAATGATTTTATGTACGAAAATATGAAGTCCATATGGTATATAAGTTTTATTTTTTGATGTGTTTTCATGAATTCTTGCAATTTGAGTTTAAGTGTTTTGCAAGCGTTTTATATTTCATGATTTACGGTTTTTGGTTTCATGATGTTTACTTGCAAATTACAAATTACATTATTTTTCTTTGTTTAATATAGCATAATTTGAGGGGGAGCTTTCTCCTCCCCTATATTTTTGTTCATAGCTTATTTGTTTTGTCATCATCAAAAAGGGGGAGATTGTTGGCCCAAAAGGTTACACTCTCCATTTGTTTATAGTTTTGATGATAATAAAACAAATAAGAGCTATTTGGTACTAATAAGTTCGTTTAAGATAAGTTTTAGGTTAGTACCATATTTGGAGGCCATTGCTTAGCTATTGCAAGAACCTCTAGGTTCATGAAGCAAAGAAGGCGTTTTGCACATCAAGGAAGGAACACAGAAGAGAAGGATCTAGCAAGGCATTGCATAGCTCAAGACTTCAAGATTGCTCAAGATAATTCATTAGATTTGTTTCTAGTTGATAAGGAAAGAATAGTGGAGTATAAATGCACAAATATTCAACAAAAGAGAGAAGGTTTAGAGACAACCTTGTAGTGCTTACTTACTCCGAAATGTATTTATAATGATTGATGTACTCTTTCCAAATCACCGTAATAGCATAGGCTATACGAGTCGATTCTCAGGGAGAGCTTGCGATGGAAGCGTTACGGTTTGGTATTGAAGATGGAAAATGAAGGTTCTTCATTGTTTTTAAAAGAATGAAAAAGAAATGGAAAAAGAGATAAAAGAATTTGTGGATTTGTGCATGATGGAAAGAAAATGAAAAGAATTAGAAAACAAGATTTGCTTTGGAAAGAAAACTAAAAGAAGGAGAACTTTATAAAAGACTTTAAGATGTGAAAAACCAAGACTAGCTACCTTTCTAAATTGCTAACTTACTAGACTCCGTTGTGGTGATGCTTGCCTCATGTTGATTCATCGGCATATGTATGTCTTGCGTGTTGGTCTAGTTACTTTCCCACTTGATTGATGGGTGATCTTCTTGGACTTGTCTTGTAGCCTCATTAATTTCATCGGCTCTCAAGATAGAATTTCAATGGTGGACTCGAGGAGTGACACTCAAGGGATGCTAAGGAAGAAGATACAACATTCATTAGTCATTCAAGGCAAATACAACAAGTTAGCAGTGAAGTAATGAAGTTGTACAACAAATAGCATATGTTTGGTGATCCATCTCCATGTTCCATCAAGGCACTTGTTCTAAAGACAAGGCTCTAAATGAGGCACACATGAATCATATGGAATTACAACAAGAGCATGCCAAGCATGAAAGTAACCCATCGGGGATGAAAAAGACTCAACAATTGCAAGATGAAAAATTAGCAATCACCCAAGAGTTAGAAGTTAGCAATGTTAGTGGTCAGCTAGTCATGTTAGAAGAAGTTAACTACTAGCCATTACAAGAAAAGAAAAGCAATTCATGAATAAAAGTGCAAGGAAAGTAAAGCTTGAATGAAAGAATGCAAGTAAAGTACTAGAAATTGCTCAAGTAGAGAAAGGAGATTGGATTAATCCTTGCTTCACAAGTTGTCACACCTTGGTTTACACAAGCTTTCTCTCTCTCTCAATCTCTCTCTCACAAAATTTCTAGGAGGAAGAAGAAGAACTAGAGCAATAAAAATCCTTGAGAAAAACCTACAAAATACAAGCTCTATCCTCTAATCTCTCCTCCCTTTCTCTCACTGGCCCTGATGGTCTATTTATAGGCCTCAGAGGAGAAGGCTCCAGAATCCAGACAGTTGGGGATCAATCGCTGGCTCAACGGCCAGATAACTGCCGCGGATCCGCGGCCAGAGCCGCGTTTCCGCGGCAGAATCTTGGCCGTTGCGCCAACGATTTCTGTTGCGAGTTTGTTGCAGGTTGTTAGCCACGTGGATCTTCTAGAATGCTGACTGGATGCGTGGGTGATTCCAGATCCCGGGCTCAACTCTTGGGCTCTCTTTTGGGCTTTGGCTTAATCCCCTTTAATTCTTGCTAATTACATGGATTTATGGGCCTCTCTCCATTAAAATATGGACATGCAAAAATAGAGAGAAAAAGAGTAAAAAGCAGATTTTTATTGATATTATGCATGGTAAAGAGGTGGAAGATGATGCAAAAATGAACTACAATCACACCCCCATACCTAGCTTTTGCTCGTCCCCGAGCAAAAAGAAAGAAAAAGAAAAAAAAACCTAACTAGATTATTACACCACTTTCGTAGGTGACACGATTGCACTGAGCATGTGCAACATGCCGTTAAACCTCTAGGTTACCCTAGAGGAGGAGTGTTGTCTCCTGAGGGTTTTCAGCGGATTGCACCCACAAAATCCATAAAGAAAAAGGAAAAGTGTTAGTGAAATTTTTGATCCATGTTTTAAAGATTCTTACTTGAGTTATAGGTTTCAGGTTACCCTAAACTTGTCATTCCTCTTATAAGTGTCTATTTAGAGTTTTGTTTTCAATTTAGGTTAAGTTTTTAGGGAAAAGATCAAAAATCAGATTTTGCATCAATCCTAGGATATATACGTCTATAAATATGAAGGATCTTTCTTAGACTAAGTTCATTTATTTACTAATATATAAAACACTTTTTTTTATTTATTTATTTATATATACAATATTTATTTATTTACATTTCCTTAGCATCCTTAGGCTTTCTAATTTACCCTTGTAACGAGCCTCTTACCAATGACTCCCAAACCAGACGGTCTTAGGGCACCAGATGAGAAAACATCCCTAGGGTTCGAGGACTCGAGTAAACTAGGCCACGAATGAATTTAAGGACTTAACCACCTTTAGGCGTGATTGGCAATGCTTCTTGAGGCACGACTAACCAGCTTAATTAGTGGCTAAGTATTTATTATTTATTTATATACACATTTTTTTTTCTATATATTTTTTCTTTTTATTATATATATATGTAAATAAAGTCACAAAGTCTTTGATTAATCCTTCAATATGTTTAATGTATATATCCTAAAGAAAGAATTAAAATCTAGTAATCTTTCTTATCCTTTATTACTTAACCTAAAAATCCAACAAAACTCCTCTTTTCGACTTAAAATTAGAAATCATAGTTAAGTGCTTCCTTAATCCCTAAAGTCAAGTTTTGATTCTTTAAACATGGATCAAGAATTTTTTTTTATTTTTTTCTAAAATGTAAAATCTAAAAGAAAATAGAAAATCTATAAAGAAACGTAAAATCTAAAAGAAAATAAAAACCTAAAAAGAAAATGAAAATCCTAGAAAATAAAAAGTCCTAAAAAGAAAATGAAAATCCTAAGTTAGAATCTACCCCCATACCTATCTCATGCATTGTCCTCAATGTATGCAAGATAAAAAGATGCATGAAATAGGTAAAAGGTATGAAATCACTCCCTCCATCGTTTTGGACCAGCGGTGGTGCTAGGTCCAGCCGACTGTGATCGTCTCAGCGCACCCTCGATATTATCCAACCTAGAGGATTGCTCCTCTATCTTCTTCCTATGTCTCACTTGTCCCTTGAAAATCTTCTTCATGCCCTTCCAGATGGTGGACATGAAGGCACGTGAATCATTTGGGGGATCCTGCCGCCAAAACTCAGGCTCATCTTCTTCCTCAAAACTTTCCTCAGAAGAGGACTCTACCGGTATATCTTCGGGTTGGACACTGGGAGTCCAAACCGCGTGCAAACAACTGTTATATGAACTGGTAGGTCTCTCTGGTGTGACAAACACTCGGTCAAAGGAATCAAAGACATCGTCTGGTAGGAAAGTCCTACACAGACGTGTAATCAAGATGGGATGGGAGTGTTTGGCACCCCTAGTGCGGGAGGAATTGGCTATGATCGCATGGAAGATGGTCTTATTTAAACAGACAGTGTGTTGCCGAGTCATTAAATCATGTATTATTTGCAACACAGGTTTGTTAAAGGTTGTGGTGTGGTCTAGCCCTAAGATGTTGCGTTGGATCCAGCATCCAACGCAATGCACATTTCTAAACGTGATGCTAGCCTTTAGCCACGATCCTGCTCTGTACAACGAACCCCCATAACAGTCATGTACTCAATCAGTGGAAGAGGGTTGCTGTGTTGTGTGATAGTCGGGACATTTATGATTTCCTCAAGAAGAGGAAGCGTGACAAGAAAGTCGCCCGAGGGCATGTGTACGGTGAATTGGTATGTGTGGACATTTACAGATGCATGGTCAATCGATGTGTAAAACAGTGCTACCAAGTCCGGGCAGTAAAAAACATCATTCTCAGCATTATCGTACACTAAGGTATACCAATTCCAAGCCCTAATGCGGTCTAAGAACATGTGCCCATATCCATTTGAATCACACAATATTCGCCCAAAGTCTTTTTCAGAAAAAATGCTAGGTGTCATGATATGAATTGAGATCAAAGCAATAAAAAGAAAAGATCGGAATTCGAACCGCCCCCGGAATTCGTGGGGGGAAAAAAATTCGATCTCTGCAGAGGGTACAGGAAAGGCTGATGAAGTTTCTGGCACCAGATCGGCCACAAGCGTTTCAGATCGACTGGTGCAGAATTTGGCGGTGCGCAGGAGGCTTCAGGACTGCCGCGGATCAGCGACTGGGGTAGCGGGAACGCGGCAGGAAGGAGGACTCTGGGAAGCAGAAAATTTTCAGAGGGCGGTGCTTGAAGGAACTTTTCAGATCTGAGATTGAATTTGCGTTTGAGGGAGGAGGGGTGAAGTAGAGAGGCTATTTATAGAAGGAAAAAAATTTGAGAATCTCACTTTTATCCCAAGGTTAAAAGTGAATTTACCCTAGGGACTTGGAATTTTGAAAATGAGTTTGACCCTAGGGAAGAGATGTAGACCTAGGAATTTTGAATTTTGAAAAGGATTTTGAATTTGAAAGTGGGGAAACTCTTTTAAGCACAAAAGTCCCTCATTTATTATTTATTTTTTTTTTTTTTATTATTATTTATTATTTACGAAAAGTGTACAAAAAATTATTTAGAGAAAATATTTACAAGTGTATCCCTTGCCTTGGCTGTTCTTTTGATCTTTTCCCCCTGGCCCGTTTCCCATCGTTCCAGTGTGTTTGTTTGCGCGAGCTTGGTTGGGAAACGAGTTCTATTACTTTCTTAGCCTAGGCATCTCCAGCTTCAATTTCTCATTGTTATTCATCCGCATTTCACCACAATGTTCCCTAAAGAGTTCTTCATCACCACTTTTTTCTCTTTGAATTTCTTTACTTCCAGTGTCAAGAAATTCCAGCTCCTCTCCATACAACTCTTCAAAACTCAGGTCAACATTTTCCTTCAAAAGTGTACAATCAGTTAACCGTCCCCGAGTTGACTCATCCAGGCACATGATTTCGTCAGCGAAGAGGACTTCAAATGATATATCAATTGGAGGTTCTTGAATTGTATCCTCTCGGGATACATTCACAGTTGGCTCCCTGAAAGTGAAAATATCCAAATCAACTTTCTCCTTTTGAAAGGGTACTCGGATAACAGGATTTCCTATTTCAAGAGAATCACAAAGTTGTGACTCATCTTTTGAATCTTCACTTTCTTCCTCCAAATTGTCTCTAACAAAGCTGACCTCGAATGTTTGATCTTTTGTTTTACGAGGTTGTGTGTGGAAGACATTCACTTCACGAGTCATGTTACCAAAGGTTATCCTCATTGATCCATTCCGGCAATTGATGATGGCATTTGCTGTGGCCAGGAATGGTCGTCCCAAAATGACAGGAGTTTGAGCCCTATGATTAGTGTTAGACACAGGTTGTGTCTCAAGAATTACAAAATCCACAGGGTAAATGAACTCCCCAACTCTGACAAGGGCATCGTGAACTTCCCCCTTAGGTTTCTTGACAGAGCGATCAGCCAATTGTATTGTCATTTGGGTAGGGCGGAGATTACCTAACCCTAATTGTTGGTACACAGAAAAAGGTAGGAGATTGATGTTGGCCCCCAAATCAAGCAGTGCCCTATTGATGGTAGTCTGTCCTATGGTGCAAGAGATGGTCGGGCTCCCTGGGTCCTTGTATTTCTCAGGAATTGACCCAGTGAGCAACTCATTGATGTTGGATGCTAGGAAGACTTTTTTAGGGACTTGTGTTTTCCTCTTCTTGGTGCACATTTCCTTTAAGAATTTTGCATATGATGGCACTTGTTGGATTGCATCAAGAAGAGGGACATTGATTTAGACCTTATTAAACACTTCTCTTATCTTCTCCATATGAGCATTTGACTTGTGATTCGTAAGCCTGTTTGGAAATGGTACACTCGGCTTATAAGGTTGCTCATCTTCCTTTTTTTTTACCCTTGGCTTTTGAAGTGGATGGCTCTGAACTAGAAGATGGGTTGTCAGAAGTTGGTTGCATTTGGATTGGAGGTGTTGGCTTTGGTGCTGGATGGGATGATTGATCAGAAACCTTATTATCTACTTGTTTTCCAGATCTCAGGGTATGAATAGTATGGCATTGACTGGGGCCCGTGTCTTCCACTTCATGCAAAGGGAAGTGATGTTTGGGATTTGGCAATGGCTGGCTTGGTAACAATTCTTTTTGTCTTTCATTCACAGAATTAGCCAATTGCCCAATCTGGACCTGTACTTTATTCATCTCCTGACGATAGTCCTTTGCAAAGGTTTCTAACATTTTCTTCAACTCCGATATTTCTGAATCATTTTGGGGTGGATGTTGATGGTATGGAGACTGGAATTGTGATTGGTAGTGTGGTGGGTTCTGATAAGATTGTGATTGTGGTGGACTTTGATTTGGATGAAAATACGGTCAATTTTGATTGAAGCTGGGTGAGTGAGACTGAGCATTATAAGGATGTGGCAATGGTGGCCTATGTTGCTCAGGACCAGACTGACTCCATGAAAAATTTGGATGGTTTCGCCATCCTGGATTATATGTGTTGGAGTATGGATCGTGATAGGGTCTGATAAAAGCTGCATTCGTGTTCTCCTGATACGATTGAGACTGATATAATGGACACTCCTCAAAGACATGGTTGAGATCATGACAGTAGGTGCAACCCAGTTTGACCATAGGTGATGGGTTGACCTAACTGACAACAAAATGTTCCCTAGACTCAAGCAGTTCTATCCTCTTCATCAATTGGGTGATTTTTGCTTCAGCTGCTATGGAGGATTCTATCGAGTGCATCCCAGTTCTGGAAGTAGTGGGAGTGGGTTTATCAGGGCATGACTCCCACTGAATGGTTTTCTCAGCTAAGGCTTCAAAGAGATCCCACCCCTGGTGCTCATCTTTCTTCAAAAATTCCCCTTAGCACATGGATTCAAGGAGTGTTTTTGTTTGGTAATCTAGACCGTCATAGATAATCTGGCATTAACGCCATTTCTCTATGCCGTGATGAGGACATTGGGCTAGAAGGTCTTTAAAGCGTTCAAGATACTTCCAGAAGGGTTCATTTGGTTCCTGCTTGAATTGCATTATGTTTTTTCTCATGAGGGCTGTCTTGTGGATGGGATAAAATTTCTTAAGAAAGACTGTTACAAAATCACCCCATAAAGATATCGAATTGGCGGGAAGATTGTAAAGCCATTTCTTAGCTAAATCCTTCAGTGCAAATGGTATGAACCTTAACCTAACAGCATCCTCGGTCAATTGGGAAATTCTCATCATTACACATACTTCCTCAAACTCTCGAATGAAGAAGTACGCGTCCTCAGACTCTAGACCATGAAATCGGGGAAGTGTATTGATGAATTGTGGTTTCAGCTCAAAGTGATTTCCATTGGATTCAGGGAGAAGAATGCATGATGGAAGCGAAGTGCGAATAGGGTAGAATCTATCTTGAAGCGAAACGTTGTTTTCCATAATGTCAAGTGGTTGTGTATGTGCAAGTGTAGAAAGTCTAACAAGTCTTGCAGAATTTGAATCCCGGTACCACTCTCGCATATACAGTCACAAACAACGTGCACCGATCACACCAGCGAAAAGAAAAAAATGAAAATAACAAACAATAAAAGAAAAATCAATCCAAGCTATCTAGGGTTCCTGGACCTAGACGACTCCTAACTGTTCGATGAACTGAAGAAGGTTGTTGCTTGAATCAGACCACAGCTAATCAGCCAGGTAGGGGCAAAATACGGTGGGAGGTATCCGTGCGTAAGCAACGGGCCTTAATTACGCCAAACCACGGTATCTTTGAGGCTTAACCTCTTAATCCCCAGCCTTAGACACTGATTTCACCGGAGTATGAATCAAAATTAATTCCCAACTTCAGCCGACCTCCTACTGAGTCCGGATGTCCCTAGGGCCAACGTCTATCAGATTTTATTATAAAGCTTGGGATTGTGAGTGCTGGGATGGTGGTTTTTGGGCTAAGGAAGGGGTGATGAAATCCCCACCTTATCTTATTTATTGGGTATGCCCTTAAAATCGATTTTGTGCAAGTGTACGATATAAACAAATAAGGTTCACTCAAAGCGATAAAATATCAACCAAGAAGTGAGTCCTAATCAAAATGCAATGCGCATGTACCTTGCTCCAGCACTCTTCAACAGTAAAGTAAATGAATTGAAAAGACACGTGCCTAGAAATGCAAACGTTAATCAATTTTTAACTTTGCAACAAATTTTTTACTGTTGATTATTAGCAGGAATATGGTGAAGCATACAAGAATTTAAGTATTGCAGCAGCTGTATTTTGCAGAGGAAGCAACCCTGCGGAAAATTTGTGAGTAGTTCACTCCTCCTTGCCGCAGATCCGCGGCTTTGGCCGTGGAATCGCGGCAAATCAGAGGGCAACTGGTCTCTGCTTTTGAGAGCAGAGGCCCAGAGCCACTTATATGTCACTACAATGCTAGTTTTCCTGTTTCTTCACCTGTAACCTGCAACAGAGAAGAAAGTTCGTTTAGTTCTTCAATCGAATCAAAACCGTTGCTCTCCCCGGCAACGGCGCCAAAAATTTGATAAGGAAAGAATAGTGGAGTATAAATGCACAGATATTCAACAAAAGAGAGAAGGTTTAGAGACAACCTTGTAGTGCTTACTTACTCCGAAATGTATTTATAATGATTGATGTACTCTTTCCAAATCACCGTAATAGCATAGGCTATACGAGTCGATTCTCAGGGAGAGCTTGCGATGGAAGCGTTACGGTTTGGTATTGAAGATGAAAAACGAAGGTTCTTCTTTGTTTTTAAAAGAATGAAAAAGAAATGGAAAAAGAGATAAAAGAATTTGTGGATTTGTTCATGATAGAAAGAAAATGAAAAGAATTAGAAAACAAGATTTGCTTTGGAAAGAAAACTAAAAGAAGGAGAACTTTGTAAAAGACTTTAAGATGTGAAAAACCATGACTAGCTACCTTTCTAAATTGCTAACTTACTAGACTCCGTTATGGTGATGCTTGCCTCATGTTGATTCATCGACATAGGTATGTCTTGCGTGTTGGTCTAGTTACTTTCCCACTTGATTGATGGCTGATCTTCTTAGACTTGTCTTGTAGCCTCATTGATTTCATCGGCTCTCAAGATAGAATTTCAATGGTGGACTCGAGGAGTGATACTCAAGAGATGCTAAGGAAGAAGATATAACATTCATTAGTCATTCAAGGCAAATACAACAAGTTAGCATTGAAGTAATGAAGTTGTACAACAAATAGCATATGTTTGGTGATCCATCTCCATGTTCCATCAAGGCACTTGTTCTAAAGACAAGGCTCTAAATGAGGCACACATGAATCATATGGAATTACAACAAGAGCTTGCCAAGCATGAAAGTAACCCATCGGGGATGAAAAAGACTCAACAATTGCAAGATTAAAAATTAGCAATCACCCAAGAGTTAGAAGTTAGCTACTAGCCATTACAAGAAAAGAAAAGCAATTCATGAATAAAAGTGTAAGGAAAGTAAAGCTTGAATGAAAGAATGCAAGTAAAGTACTAGAAATTGCTCAAGTAGAGAAAGGAGATTGGATTAATCCTTGCTTCACAAGTTGTCACACCTTGGTTTACACAAGCTTTCTCTCTCTCTCTCAATCTCTCTCTCACAAAATTTCTAGGAGGAAGAAGAAGAACTAGAGCAATAAAAATCCTAGAGAAAAACCTACAAAATACAAGCTCTATCCTCTAATCTCTCCTCCCTTTCTCTCACTGGCCCTGATGGTTTATTTATAGGCCTCAGAGGAGAAGGCTCCAGAATCCAGACGGTTGGGGATCAATCGCTGGCTCAACAGCCAGATAACTGCCGTGGATCCGCGGCCAGAGCCTCGTTTTCGCGGCAAAATCTTGGCCGTTGCGCCAACGATTTCTGTTGCGAGTTTGTTGCAGGTTGTTAGCCACGTGGATCTTCTAGAATGCTGACTGGATGCGTGGGTGATTCTAGATCCTGGGCTCAACTCTTGGGCTCTCTTTTGGGCTTTGGCTTAATCCCCTTTAATTCTTGCTAATTACATGGATTTATGGGCCTCTCTCCATTAAAATATGGACCTGCAAAAATAGAGAGAAAAAGAGTAAAAAACAGATTTTTATTGATATTATGCATGGTAAAGAGGTGGAAGATGATGCAAAAATGAACTACAATCAGTAGTTTTATAGTTTTGTTAAAGTATAGGAATAGGTTTGAAGCTCTATCATACACGTTTTTGCGCACATCTTATTTCCAAAAATATTTCCTATAATATGTACAAAATATTTTTGTATACAATCTTCTGGCTACAAACTCATTTTTATGTTTTATATATATCTCTATTCAAAACCACTTTGTTTAATTTTAAATTCCCTTCAAAATTCAGTTTCTGATTTGACTTTTGACCTGAGCCGGTCGACCGGCCGGCCGACCGACCCTGTGTCAGGTCATGTCGGTCGATCGTCCCAGTCGACCGTAGTTCTGGCAGCAGGTGCGTATCCGTGTGCACGTTTCTCGGTCGACCGAGCGGTCGACCGAAACCTGCCTGACTGTAAGTCGTTGCTCTATGTATTTTTCGGTCGACCGGGCGGTCGACTGAGAGCCGGCAACGGCTCGTATTTTTGAACGTCGGTCGACCGACTGGTCGACTGAGAGAGCCGTTTGAACAATAACGGCTAGTTTTCTGAGCTGTTTTATTTTTGTCTTTTTCTTTCTAAAAAGGGTTTAAATGATATTTACTGATCATAATACTTCCTAATTAGCCTTAAGAGAGTTTTATCTTTAAACCCTAGCGCTCTACTATAAATAGGGGTGTTTAGGGAGAGATTGCCAACAAGAAAAATTTGAAAAAGTTTCAAAAGTTTAAGGCATTCAAAAGAGCTTTGTTTCTTGGTTTTTGTGCTGAAATTCTCTCTCATTTTCTGAAGTGTTTTTCAAAACTCTCTGATTTCCTTTCTCTTTTCACTTACACTCAAGAGCTTCATTCCTACTCATTGTTTGATAGAGAAAGAATAGTGGAGTATAAATGCACAGATATTCAACAAAAGAGAGAAGGTTTAGAGACAACCTTGTAGTGCTTACTTACTCCGAAATGTATTTATAATGATTAATGTACTCTTTCCAAATCACCGTAATAGCATAGGCTATACGAGTCGATTCTCAGGGAGAGCTTGCGATGGAAGCGTTACGGTTTGGTATTGAAGATTGAAAAACGAAGGTTCTTCTTTGTTTTAAAAGAATGAAAAAGAAATGGAAAAAGTAATAAAAGAATTTGTGGATTTGTGCATGATGGAAAGAAAATGAAAAGAATTAGAAAACAAGATTTGATTTGGAAAGAAAACTAAAAGAAGGAGAACTTTGTAAAAGACTTTAAGATGTGAAAAACCATGACTAGCTACCTTTCTAAATTGCTAACTTACTAGACTCCGTTATGGTGATGCTTGCCTCATGTTGATTCATCGGCATAGGTATGTCTTGCGTGTTGGTCTAGTTACTTTCCCACTTGATTGATGGGTGATCTTCTTGGACTTGTCTTGTAGCCTCATTGATTTCATCGGCTCTCAAGATAGAATTTCAATGGTGGACTCGAGGAGTGACATTCAAGGGATGCTAAGGAAGAAGATCAACATTCATTAGTCATTCAAGGCAAATACAACAAGTTAGCATTGAAGTAATGAAGTTGTACAACAAATAGCATATGTTTGGTGATCCATCTCCATGTTCCATCAAGGCACTTGTTCTAAAGACGAGGCTCTAAATGGGCACACATGAATCATATGGAATTACAACAAGAGCTTGCCAAGCATGAAAGTAACCCATCGGGGATGAAAAAGACTCAACAATTGCAAGATAAAAAATTAGCAATCACCCAAGAGTTAGAGTTAGCAATGTTAGTGGTCAGCTAGTCATGTTAGAAGAAGTTAGCTACTAGCCATTACAAGAAAAGAAAAGCAATTCATGAATAAAAGTGCAAGGAAAGTAAAGCTTGAATGAAAGAATGCAAGTGAAGTACTAGAAATTGCTCAAGTAGAGAAAGGAGATTGGATTAATCCTTACTTCACAAGTTGTCACACCTTGGTTTACACAAGCTCTCTCTCTCTCTCAATCTCTCTCTCACAAAATTTCTAGGAGGAAGAAGAAGAACTAGAGCAATAAAAATCCTAGAGAAAAACCTACAAAATACAAGCTCTATCATCTAATCTCTCCTCCCTTCTTTCGCTGGCCCTGGTGGTCTATTTATAGACTCAGAGAAGAAGGCTCCAGAATCAGACAGCTGGAGAGAATCTCAGGCTCAACGGCCTTGTAACTGTCGCGGAACCGCGGCCAGAGCCGCGTTTCCGCGGCAGAATCTTGGCCGTTGAGGCCGAGATTTCTGTTGCGGATTTCTCGTAGGTTGTTAGCCACGTGGACCTTCTGGAATGTCTGAGCTGGCGCGTGGATGTCTCCAGGTCCTGGGCTCAACCCTTGGGCTCTCTTTTGGGCTTTGATTAATTCTCCTTTAATTCTTGATAGTTAAAGGGATTATGGGCCTCTTCTCCATTAAAATATGGACCTGCAAAAATAGAGAGAAAAAGATTAAAAATCACATTTTTATTTATGATATGCATGGTATGGATGTGGCAAAATATGCAAAAAATGAATAATAATCACACCCCCATACCTAGCTTTTGCTCGTCCCCGAGCAAAAAAGAAAGAAAAAGAAAAAACCTAACTAGATTATTACACCACTTTCGTAGGTGACACGATTGCACTGAACACGTGCAACAAGCCGTTAAACCTCTAGGTTACCCTAGAGGAGGAGTGTTGTCTCCTGAGGGTTTTCAGCGGATTGCACCCACAAAATCCATAAAGAAAAAGGAAAAGTGTTTATGAAATTTTTGATCCATGTTTTAAAGATTCTAACTTGAGTTATAGGTTTCAGGTTACCCTAAACTAGTCATTTCTCTTATAAGTATCTATTTAGAGTTTTGTTTTCAATTTAGGTTAAGTTTTTAGGGTAAAGATCAAAAACCGGATTTTGCATCAATCCTAGGATATATACATCTATAAATATGAAGGATCTTTCTTAGACTAAGTTCATTTATTTACTAATATATATAACACATTTATTTATTTATTTATTTATATATACAATATTTATTTATTTACATTTCCTTAGCATCCTTAGGCTTTCTAATTTAGCCTTGTAACGAGCCTCTTACCGATGACTCCCAAACCAGACGGTCTTAGGGCACCAAATGAGAAAACATCCCAGGGTTTGAGGACTCGAGTAAACTAGGCCACGAAGGAATTTAAGGACTTAATTACCTTTAGGCATGATTGGCAATGCTTCTTGAGGCACGACTAACCCGCTTAATTAGTGGCTAAGTATTTATTATTTATTTATATACAAATTTTTTTATATTATTTTTTTATATTATATATATATAAATAAAGTCACAAAGTCTTTGATTAATCCTTCAATATGTTTAATGTATATATCCTAAAGAAAGAATTAAAATCTAGTAATCTTTCTTATCCTTTATTACTTAACCTAAAAATTCAACAAAACTCCTCTTTTTGACTTATAATTAGAAATCTTAGTTAAGAGCTTCCTTAATCCCTAAATTCAAGCTTGATTCTTTAAACATGGATCAAAAATTCCTTTTTTTATTTATTTATATATTTTTTTATATTTTTTATTTTTCTAAAAGAAAAAGTAAAATCTAAAAGAAAATAAAAAATTTACAAAGAAAGGTAAAATCTAAAAAAAAATAAAAACCTAAAAAGAAAATGAAAATCCTAGAAAAAATAAAAAGCCTAAAAAGGAAAAATGAAAAATCCTAGGTTAGAATCTACCCCCCATACCTATCTCATGCATTGTCCCCAATGTATGCAAGATGAAATGATGCATGAAATAGGTAAAGGTATGAAGCTACTCCCTCCGTCGCTTTGGACCAGCGGTGGTGCCAGGTCCAGCCGACTGTGATCGTCTCAGCGCACCCTCGATATTATCCAACCTAGATGATTGCACCTCTACCTTCTTCCTAAGTCTCACTTGTCCCTTGAAAATCTTCTTCATGCCCTTCCAGATGGTGGACATGAAGGCACGTGAATCATTTGGGGGATCCTGCCGCCAAAACTCAGGCTCATCTTCTTCCTCAAAACTTTCCTCAGAAGAGGACTCTACCGGTATTTCTTCGGGTTGGACACTGGGAGTCCAAACCGCGTGCAAACAACTGTTATATGAACTGGTAGGTCTCTCTGGTGTGACAAACACTCGGTCAAAGGAATCAAAGACATCGTCTGGTAGGAAAGTCCTACACAGACGTGTAATCAAGATGGGATGGGAGTGTTTGGCACCCCTAGTGCGGGAGGAATTGGCTATGATCACATGGAAGATGGTCTTATTTAAACAGACAGTGTGTTGTCGAGTCATCAAATCATGTATTATTTGCAACACCGGTCTGTTAAAGGATGTGGTGTGGTCTATCCCTAAGATGTTGCGTTAGATCCAGCGTCCAACGCAGTGCACATTTCTAAACGTGGTGCTAGCCTTTAGCCCACGGTCCTGCTCTGTGCAGCGAGCCCCCATGATTGTCATGTAGTCTATCAGTGGCAAGGGGTCGCTATGCTGGGGGTGACTTGGAACATTAGTAATTTCCTCAATGAGAGGAACTGTGATAAAGATGTCACCAACGGCATATGGACTACGAATTGGTACGTCTCATAACTAACAGATGCATGATCGAGTGCATTATAAAATGTAGTGACTAAGTCAGGACAGTAATATGCATCATTTTCACTGTTATCATATACCAGAGAATACCAATCCCATGCATGTAATTGATCAACAAATATGTGTCCATACCCAGCATGATCATTTAGAATTTTTGAAAAATCTTTTTCCACAAACAGATTTGGGGCCATGTGTAATAGTGTAAATTAAAGCAATGGATCAAGAGATGAAAGATCAAACCGGCCCCGGAGTTCATGGGGGGAATTCAAAATCGGTTGTGCAGAGGGCACAGGAGATGGGTTCGGGAAGATGTGACAACAGATCAGCCACCAGGGGAAGAAATCGATCGGTGAAGAACTTGGCGCTGCTCTGGAAGCTTCAGGAATGCCGCGGATCTGCGGCTGCGGTCGCGGGAACGCGGCAGGACAGAGAGCTCTGGGGAAGGAAAATTTTGGTGAGGCGGCGCTTTGAGAGGGGTTTCAGATCTGAGGTTGATTTTCGTTTGAGGGAGGAGAGGTAGGGTAAAGAGACTATTTATAGAAGGGAAAAAAATTTGAGAATCCCACTTTTATCCCAAGGTTAAAAGTGAATTTACCCTAGGGACTTGGAATTTTGAAAATGAGTTTGACCCTATGGAAGAGATGTAGACCTAGGAATTTTGAATTTTGAAAGTGGGGAAACTCTTTTAAGCACAAAAGTCCCTCATTTATTATTTATTTCTTTTTTTTATTATTATTTATTATTTACGAAAAGTGTACAAAAAATTATTTACAGAAAATATTTACAAGTGTATCCCTTGCCTAGGCTGTTCTTTTGGTCTTTTCCCCCTGGCCCGTTTCCCATCGTTCCAGTGTGTTTGTTTGCGCGAGCTTGGTTGGGAAACGAGTTCTATTACTTTCTTAGCCCTAGGCATCTCCAGCTTCAATTTCTCATTGTTATTCATTTGCATTTCACCACAATGTTCCCTAAAGAGTTCTTCATCACCACTTTTTTCTTTTTGAATTTCTTTACTTCCAATGTCAAGAAATTCCAGCTCCTCTCCATACAACTCTTCAAAACTCAGGTCAACATTTTCCTTCAAAAGTGTACAATCAGTTAACCATCCCCGAGTTGACTCATCCAGGCACATGATTTCGTCAGCGAAGAGGTCTTCAAATGATATATCAATTGGAGGTTCTTGAATTGTATCCTCTTGGGATACGTTCACAGTTGGCTCCCTGAAAATATCAAAATCAACTTTCCCCTTTTGAAAGGGTACTCGGATAACAGGATTTCCTATTTCAAGAGAATCACAAAGTTGTGACTCATCTTTTGAATCTTCACTTTCTTCCTCCAAATTGTCTCTAACAAAGCTGACCTCGAATGTTTGATCTTTTGTTTTACGAGGTTGTGTGTGGAAGACATTCACTTCACGAGTCATGTTACCAAAGGTTATCCTCATTGATCCATTCCGACAATTGATGATGGCATTTGCTGTGGCCAGGAATGGTCGTCCCAAAATGACAGGAGTTTGAGCCCTATGATTAGTGTTAGACATAGGTTGTGTCTCAAGAATTACAAAATCCACAGGGTAAATGAACTCCCCAACTCTGACAAGGACATCGTGAACTTCCCCCTTAGGTTTCTTGACAGAGCGATCAGCCAATTGTATTGTCATTTGGGTAGGGCAGAGATCACCTAACCCTAATTGTTGGTACACAGAAAAAGGTAAGAGATTGATGCTGGCCCCTAAATCAAGAAGTTCCCTATTGATGGTAGTCTGTCCTATGGTGCAAGAGATGGTCGGGCTCCCTGGGTCCTTGTATTTCTCAGGAATTGACCCAGTGAGCAACTCATTGATGTTGGATGCTAGGAAGACTTTTTTAGGGACTTGTGTTTTCCTCTTCTTGGTGCACATTTCCTTTAAGAATTTTGCATATGATGGTACTTGTTGGATTGCATCAAGAAGAGGGATATTGATTTGGATCTTATCAAACATTTCTCTTATTTTCTCCATATGAGCATCTATCTTATGATTCGTAAGCCTATTTGGAAATGGTACACTAGTCTTATAAGGTTGCTCATCTTCCTTTTCTTTACCCTTGGCTTTTGAAGTGGATGGCTCTGAACTAGAAGATGGGTTGTCAGAGGTTTGTTGCATTTGGATTGAAGGTGTTGGCTTTGGTGCTGGATGGGATGATTGATCAGAAACCTTATTATCTACCTGTTTTTCAGATCTCAGGGTATGATTTGACTGGGGCCCGTGTCTTCCACTTCATGCAAAGGGAAGTGATGTTTAGGATTTGGCAATGGCTGGCTTGGTAACATTCCTTTTTGTCTTTCATTCACAGAATTAGCTAATTGCCCAATCTGGACCTGTACTTTATTCATCTCCTTACGATAGTCCTTTGCAAAGGTTTCTAACATTTTCTTCAACTCTGATATTTCTGAATCATTCTGGGGTGGATTTTGATGGTATGGAGACTGGAATTGTGATTGGTAGTATGGTGGGTTTTGGTAAGATTGTGATTGTGGTGGACTTTGATTTGGATGAAAATACGGTGAATTTCGATTGAAGCTGGGTGGGTGAGACTGAGCATTATAAGGATGTGGCAATGGTGGCCTATGTTGCTCAGGACCAGACTGACTCCACGAAAAATTTGGATGGTTTCGCCATCCCGGATTATATGTGTTGGAGTATGGATTGTGATAGGGTCTGGTAAAAGCTGCATTCGTGTTCTCCTGATACGATTGAGACTGATATAATGGACACTCCTCAAAGACATGGTTGAGATCATGACAGTAGGTGCAACCCGGTTTGACCATAGGTGATGGGTTGACCTGACTGACAACAGAATGTTCCCTAGACTCAAGCAGTTCTATCCTCTTCATCAATTGGGTGATTTTTGCTTCAGCTGCTATGGAGGATTCTATCGAGTGCATCCCGGTTCTGGAAGTAGTGGGAGTGGGTTTATCAGGGCATGACTCCCACTGAATGGTTTTCTCAGCTAAGGCTTCAAAGAGATCCCACCCCTGCTACTCATCTTTCTTTAAAAATTCCCCTTGGCACATGGATTCAAGGAGTGTTTTCGTTTGGTAATCTAGACCGTCATAGATAATCTGGCATTGACGCCATTTCTCTATGCCGTGATGAGGACATTAGGTTAGAAGGTCTTTAAAGCGTTCAAGATACTTCCAGAAGGGTTCATTTGATTCCTGCTTGAATTGCATTATATTTTTTCTCATGAGGGCTGTCTTGTGGATGGGATAAAATTTCTTAAGAAAGACTTTTACAAAATCATCCCATGAAGATATCGAATTGGCGGGAAGATTGTAAAGCGATTTCTTAGCTAAATCCTTCAGTGCAAACGGTATGAACCTTAACCTAACATCATCCTCGGTTAATTGAGAAATTCTCATCATTACGCATACTTCTTCAAACTCTCGAATGAAGAAGTACGCGTCTTCAGACTCTAAACCATGAAATCGGGGAAGTGTATTGATGAATTGCGGTTTCAGCTCAAAGTGATTTCCATTGGGTTCAGGGAGAAGAATGCATGAAGGAAGCGAAGTGCGAATTGGGTAGAATCTATCTTGAAGCGAAACGTTATTTTCCATAATGTCAAGTGGTGGTGTATGTGCAAGTGTAGAAAGTCTAAAAAGTCTTGCAGAATTTGAATCCCGGTACCACTCTCGCATATACAGTCACAAGCAACGTGCAGCGATCACACCAGCGAAAAAGAAAAATGAAAATAACAAACAATAAAAGAAAAATCAATCCAAGCTATCTAGGGTTCCTAGACCTAGACGACTCCTAACTGTTCGATGAACTGAAGAAGGTTGTTGCTTGAACCAGACCACAGCTAATCAGCCAGGTAGGGGCAAAATACGGTGGGAGGTATCCATGCGTAAGCAACGGGCCTTAATTACGCCAAACCACGGTATCTTTGAGGCTTAACCTCTTAATCCCCAGCCTTAGACACTGATTTCATCGGAGTATGAATCAAAATTAATTCCCAACTTCAGCCGATCTCCTACTGAGTCCGGATGTCCCTAGGGCCAACGTCTATCAGATTTTATTATAAAGCTTGGGATTGTGAGTGCTGGGATGGTGGTTTTTGGGCTAAGGAAGGGGTGATGAAATCCCCACCTTATCTTATTTATTGGGTATGCCCTTAAAATCGATTTTGTGCAAGTGTACGATATACACAAACAAGGTTCACTCAAAGCGATAAAATATCAACCAAGAAGTGAGTCCTAATCAAAATGCAATGCGCACGTACCTTGCTCCAGCACTCTTCAACAGTAAAATTAATGAATTGAAAAGACACGTGCCTAGAAATGCAAACGTCTAATCAATTTTTAACTTTGCAACCAATATTTTACTGTTGATTATTAGCAGGCATATGGTGAAGGCATACAAGAACTTAGAACTGTAGCAGTTATATTTTGGCAAAGCAAGCAACCTTGCACAAAAATCTGTGAGTAGTCAACTCATCATTGCCGCGGATCCGCGGCTTTGACCGAGATTCCGCGGCAAATCCGAGGGAAACTGGTCTCTGCTTTCTAGAGCAGAGGCCCAGAGCCACTTATATGTCACTGCAATGCTAGTTTTCCTGTTTCTTCACCTGTAACCTGCAACAGAGAAGAAAATTCGTTTAGTTCTTCAATCGAATCAAAAACCGTTGCTCTCCCCTGCAACGGCGCCAAAAATTTGATAGAGAAAGAATAGTGGAGTATAAATGCACAGATATTCAACAAAAGAGAGAAGGTTTAGAGACAACCTTGTAGTGCTTACTTACTCCGAAATGTATTTATAATGATTGATGTACTCTTTCCAAATCACCGTAATAGCATAGGCTATACGAGTCGATTCTCAGGGAGAGCTTGCGATGGAAGCGTTACGGTTTGGTATTGAAGATTGGAAAACGAAGGTTCTTCTTTGTTTTTAAAAAAATGAAAAAGAAATGGAAAAAGAGATAAAAGAATTTGTGGATTTGTGCATGATGGAAAGAAAATGAAAAGAATTAGAAAACAAGATTTGCTTTGGAAACAAAACTAAAAGAAGGAGAACTTTGTAAAAGACTTTAAGATGTGAAAAACCATGACTAGCTACCTTTCTAAATTGCTAACTTACTAGACTCCGTTATGGTGATGCTTGCCTCATGTTGATTCATCGGCATGGGTATGTCTTGCGTGTTGGTCTAGTTACTTTCCCACTTGATTGATGGGTGATCTTCTTGGACTTGTCTTGTAGCCTCATTGATTTCATCGGCTCTCAAGATAGAATTTCAATGGTGGACTCGAGGAGTGACACTCAAGGGATGCTAAGGAAGAAGATACAACATTCATTAGTCATTCAAGGTAAATACAACAAGTTAGCATTGAAGTAATGAAGTTGTACAACAAATAGCATATGTTTGGTGATCCATCTCCATGTTCCATCAAGGCACTTGTTCTAAAGACGAGGCTCTAAATGAGGCACACATGAATCATATGGAATTACAACAAGAGCTTGCCAAGCATGAAAGTAACCCATCGGGGATGAAAAAGACTCAACAATTGCAAGATGAAAAATTAGCAATCACCCAAGAGTTAGAAGTTAGCAATGTTAGTGGTCAGCTAGTCATGTTAGAAGAAGTTAGCTACTAGCCATTACAAGAAAAGAAAAGAAATTCATGAATAAAAGTGCAAGGAAAGTAAAGCTTGAATGAAAGAATGCAAGTAAAGTACTAGAAATTGCTCAAGTAGAGAAAGGAGATTGGATTAATCCTTGCTTCACAAGTTGTCACACCTTGGTTTACACAAGCTTTCTCTCTCTCTCAATCTCTCTCTCACAAAATTTCTAGGAGGAAGAAGAAGAACTAAAGCAATAAAAATCCTAGAGAAAAACCTATAAAATATAAGCTCTATCCTCTAATCTCTCCTCCCTTCTTTCGCTGGCCCTGGTGCTCTATTTATAGACTCAGAGAAGAAGGCTCCAGAATCAGACAGCTGGAGAGAATCTCGGGCTCAACGGCCTTGTAACTGTCGCGGAACTGCGGCCAGAGCCGCGTTTCCGCGGCAGAATCTTGGCCGTTGAGGCCGAGATTTCTGTTGCGGATTTCTCGTAGGTTGTTAGCCACGTGGACCTTCTGGAATGTCTGAGCTGGCGCGTGGATGTCTCCAGGTCCTGGGCTCAACCCTTGGGCTCTCTTTTGGGCTTTGATTAATTCTCCTTTAATTCTCGATAGTTAAAGGGATTATGGGCCTCTTCTCCATTAAAATATGGACCTGCAAAAATAGAGAGAAAAAGATTAAAAATCACATTTTTATTTATGATATGCATGGTATGGATGTGGCAAAATATGAAAAAAATGAATAATAATCATTGTTCTACAAGGATTATTGTAAGGGAAGAGAGTTTTGCAAAAGAGAGTTTGTGGTCTTTTGACTACCAAGAGAAAACTTGTACTTGTGATTGTGGAGTTGGGTACTCCGGTGTATTTGTAACATCTTTGTGAAGTTATAGTGGTTAGAAATCCTTCTGGGGAAGGCGGGGACGTAGAGCTGGATGCTCGAACCTCAGAAAAATTCTCGGTGTTTGCATTTGGTTTACTTGCTCTTACTTTTTGCTTTACTTTCATTGCTCTTATTACTTGCTCTCAATCTTCATTGCAATATTCATTTGTTTTCATTCATCTTGTCAATCATAGTCCCATACAACAAGGTTGCATTGCGCACATCTAACTCATTTCAAGAGGAATCAGGAGGAAGGAGTTCACAACCCTTTACGGGGCATTCGGCTCTTAGTCTTATTTTGGACGATTGTTGCATCATATTTTTAAATTGTGCATTGATTAACATTATCACCTATTCACCCCCCCTCTAGGTGATTTTCAGGTTACACTCAAATCGAAGGTATCAAGTTTGAAGAAACCTTTGCACCCGTAGCACGGCTTGAAGCCATACGGATGACACTTGCATTTGCTTCATATAAGGATTTTATGCTTTTTCAAATGGATGTTAAAAGTGCTTTCTTAAATGGATTTATTGAAGAGGAGGTGTATGTTGAACAACCCCGGGTTTGTTGATCCTACTCATCCAGATTTTGTTTTCAAACTTGACAAAGCTCTTTATGGTTTAAAACAAGCCCCTAGGGCTTGGTATGAAAGGCTTTCTTCATTTTTAATTTCAAATGGTTTTAAGAAAGGAAAAATAGATACTACTTTATTTACAAAACATGTTGAAAATGATATTCTTATTGTTCAAATTTATGTGGATGATATCATTTTTGGTTCTACTAATGAAACCCTTTGCCAAGCTTTTGAATCATGCATGAAGGAAGAATTCGAAATGTCTATGATGGGTGAGCTCAACTATTTCCTTGGTCTCCAAATCAAGCAAAGAAAGGATGGGATCTTCATCAATCAAGCCAAGTACACAAAGGAACTTATCAAGAGATTCGGGCTTGAAGGCGCTAAAACTAGCAAAACTCCCACGGTAACAACCACCAAGCTTGACAAGGATGAACAAGGTAAAAGTGTAGACATTAAGTTTTATCGTAGCATGATTGGTAGTTTGTTGTATTTGACGGCTAGTAGGCCGGATATTATGTTTTCAGTTTGTCTTTGTGCTCGATTTCAATCGTGTCCTAAAGAGTCCCATTTAGTTGCGGTAAAACGCATTATTAGATACCTTAAGGGCACAATTGAAATAGGTTTGTGGTATCCGAAAATCGGCCAATTTTCAATGAAGAGCTTTTCAGATGCCGACTATGCGGGTTGTAGGGTAGATAGGAAGAGTACAAGTGGAACATGTCATTTTCTTCGTAATTGTCTTGTTTCTTGGTCTTCCAAAAAGCAAAATTCGGTAGCCCTTTGAACCGCCGAGGCGGAGTATGTTGCAGCCGGAGCTTGTTGTGCACAAGTTCTTTGGATGAAACATACTCTCCTTGACTATGATTTGCATTTTGATCATATTAAAATATTTTGTGATAATACTAGTACTATTCATATGACTAAAAATGCAAATCAACATAGTAAAACTAAGCACATTGACATTAGATATCACTTTCTTAGAGATCATTATGAGAAAGATGATATTGATATTGATTATGTTTCTACCGATTTTCAACTTGCCGATACTTTTACAAAACCTCTAGACTATGCTAGATTTTCATTTATTTGTGGTGAGTTGAATGTTTGTATTATGGATTCTTGAAAGAAAATTTTCTTATTTTTTACCCTTTTTGATGTATGACAAAAAGGGGGAGAAATAGTTAGTTTTGAAGTGTTATGCACTTTGTATTTTGTTTTTGTGCATTGTGTTTTGTATACTTTTCATGCTTTATGTATATAGCCATTCACTTTTTCACATAATCATTATTTTATACATAGCATAATTTGAGGGGGAGCTCCCAAGCTCTTTTCTCATGTTTAAAATAACTATATGTTTTGTCATCATCAAAAAGGGGGAGATTGTTGGCCCAAAGTTACAATCACCCGTTTTATTGAGTTTTGATGATTCCAAAACATATATAGTTATTTGTACTAATCCTGTTTATTGTTTAAGTGTGTTTCAGGGTTCATGAAGTTTTCTTCCCTAAAGGAAGGTTGTTTTGACTTAAGTCGGTTCATTTCGGGTTCAAGAATCAAGCTTTGCAAGATCATATGGAGAAGCCCACTTGAAGACTTTGTAGTCCCCTAGAACCTATGTAAGAATTAGTTTGTTAAAGTTTGAGGCTGTGGAAAATTGGCTCTTCACACACACACACACCTTTCAAAATACAGTTTTTATTTTTGGTATTTGTTTTTAGTTCATGCCCTGATAAATATACATGACTCAATTTTTACAAAATTTTATATCATGTTTATATCATGTATATCTATCTTTCCAGCATAATACTTAGCCTTATATCCCTACAAAATTATTTTGAAAATTTTCCCAAGTCCAGAAAAATTCCCATTTTATAAACTGTTTCAGGCCTGGCGGTCGACAGGCCCGGTCGACCGGCTCTATTCCAGGCCAGGCCAGTCGACCGACCGGTCGACCGTGACCTGTGTCCAGGACGTGCACGTTTGTGCACGTCTGTCGGTCGACCGACCGGTCGACCGACCTAAAACAGCTTGCTCTCTGTTTTTTGTCGGTCGACCGAGCCCAACGGCTATATGCCAAATGGGCTACCGGTCGACCGGGCCGGTCGACCGATAGCCTGTTTGGAGCCCCAACGGCTCTTTCCTCTTTGGTGATTTTCTGAAAAACTATTTTTGTTACTTTTTGTTTGGCAGAGTTTTCTGATCTTTTGGGGACTAATTTTGGACCATATGAACTTAATTAAATCATGTTTTAATCCCCTCCTCTCCCTATAAACAGAGAGGGTTGGTCTCTTGCAAAAACACCAAGAAAAATCTCTAGTTTACAAATTTTTAAAAGAAAGAAAAAGTTTCAAAGCTCTCAATTCTCCATTACTTTCTTGGCCATTGTTTTCAGTTGTGTTTGCAAGCATTTTACATTTACAACTGAGTTTGTTTTTCTCACTACACTTCTAGAGCCAAAAATTCCATCCTCATTCTATAAGGAAGTTGTAAAGAGAAAGTTTGTAAGAAGTTTGTGATCCTTTTGGTGATCACTTGGTTACTTGTTCCTTCTTGTTGAGATACCTCTTCGGTAGAGGATTGTAAGTGGTGGAGTTCGGTACTCTGGTTTTCGGTAGACCTTGTAAAGTCCTCGGTGGATAGTGGAAACCCTTCACGACGGTGAAGGCGGGGAGTAGAGCTGTGGCTCGAACCTCGAAACAAATACTTTGTGTTTGCGATTGCTTTTGTTCTTGCTCTCTATTACTCTTTACTTTTAGCTTATGTTATTGCTTTCATTTCTTGTGATATATCTTATGTGCACTTCATTATTGCTTCCAATTCATTTCTTGCTATCTTGTCAATCAATTCTCATACAACAAGATTGCAATACGCACCTCTAACTCTTATCTAGAGGAATCACGAGGAAGGAGTTCAGAACCCTTCACCGGGTATCCGGCTTCTAGTCTTGTTTTGGGAGATCGTTGCATCATTCATTCATTCTTGTTTTTAAAAAAAAGATTGTTAGATTAGCATTTACACCTATTCACCCCCCTCTAGGTGTTTTCAATTGGTATCAGAGCATTGATCTCTAGGCTCTTGGCTTAACAACCTTAGAGAGATCCTCTATTTTCTAATCATCATATTCATTTTTCATACTCTCTCACTTACTAAAAATGGCCGCATGGAATTAAGACCCCCCAAAATTTGATGGCCTTAACTTTCCCATATTGAAGGTTAAGATGACCGTATTTTTGCGATCTCTAGGAAGCCGGGTTGCAAAGGCGGTGACTAAACCATTTAGTGCACCCACAGGTAATGAGTCAACTTGGTCCGAAATTGAGACCAAAGAATTTGATGCTAATGTTAGGGCTCATTATGCATTGCTCCAAGCACTTAATAATGATGATATTTCTAGGGTTATTCATTGTAAATCCGTACATGATATTTGGACACACTTGCTTGTCACTCATGAGGGAACCTCACAAGTGAAGAGGGCTAAAATAGACCTTCTTCGTTCCCAATATGAAAATTTCTCTATGCAAGAAAATGAAAGCATAGATGATATGGTTACAAGATTTACTAAGATTACTAATGGACTTTCTTCTCTAGGTGATTCTATTGACAACGACCAAAGAGTAAGAAAGATCATCTGGGCTCTCCCTCCTTCTTGGGAAGTAAAAGCTACTACCTTGAAGGAACTCAATGACAAGGAGGAGATGGAGCTTATAGGTCTCATTGGGAACCTCAAGACCCATGAGATGGAGAGAAAAGCAAGAGAAGAAATGGCTCCCTCCAAGAAGAAAGCTATAGCCTTCAAGAGTCAATCCTCATACTTCGACGAAGACGATGAAGAAGAAGATGACGAAGAGCTCTCACTTCTTGTGAAGAACGTTCGGAGGATGTACAACAAGACAAAGTTCCAAGTAGAAGGAGATGGCAAGGTGGTAAAGAAGAGAAGAAAATTATTTGCTTCAATTGCCAAAGGCCGGGTCATATTGTTGCGGAATGCCCAGATAAAGTCAAGCCCTCCACCTCCAAGAAGCCTTACAAGAAGAAAGCATTGAAGGCTACATGGGATTCCGAAAGTGAATCCGAGGAGGAAGTTGACACCGCTAACATGTGCTTCATGGCTAATGAAAGCACAAGCAAGGTAACCCCTACCACTTCTTTTGATGATGAGCTTTCTATGGATGAGTTAGGAGAAGCATTTGTAGAACTCTCACATAACTATGATTTTCTTAAGAAAATGTATTTAAGAATGAAAAAGAAAAATGAGTCTCTTAATCATCAAGTTTTCACTCTTTCTAAAGAAAAAGATGAATTACTTTCCACTCTTGTTTCCACCCAAAAAGATTTTGATAATTATAAGATTTCTTGTAAAGGTAAGTTTCCACAAGTTGATAAAAATGAGATTGTCATGCTAAAAGAGAAAATTGATTCTTTAGGAGTAGTTTTAAAAAAGTGTGAATTTGATAAGAATAGACTTGAGGCTATGTTTCCTAAGAAACAAGCCTCTAAGAAACAATCACATGCTATTCATGTTCATGCTCATAAATCACAACCTTTACATCATGCCAAACCCCCAAACATGCTCACCCTCCACACACACATCATGCATACATGTATGGGAAGGTATTTTCATGCACATATTGTGGCCGTAAAGGTCACTTAGTTAAGTTTTGCTATGATAGACTTAATGCTTCACATCATAATTTTTGGGTTCGAAATACTAACTTTAAAGGACCCAAGAAAATTTGAGTACCAAAGTCAATAAATTTGTTAAATGATGTAGGTACTTTCCAAGGCGCAACGACGTAAAGGATTGTGGTATCTTGATAGTGGTTGCTCAAGGCACATGACTTGGGATATCAACAACTTTGCAACCCTATCAAGATACCATGAAGGTGGCACCATCACCTTCAGAGATGATACCAAGGGTAAAATCATCGGCAATGGTAATGTTAAACTTGGTACATCCCCTTTAATAGAAAATGTTGTTTTAGTTGATGGCCTCAAGCATAATCTCTTGAGTGTTAGTCAACTTTGTGATAAAGGTTTTGATGTTATTTTTGATAATTTAGCTTGTAAAGTTATTGATAGACTATCCAACACATGTATATTTTCCGATTTTCGTGAAAGCAATATATACATGATTGATTTGTCTAATATGTCTTGCAATATTACTTGTTTAAAAGCCCTCGATGATGACTCTTGGTTGTGGCATAGAAGATTAGGTCACATTTCTTTTAACCATCTATCTAGGTTAAACAACAAGGAAATGGTGAAACGTATTCCTTGCTTGAACTTTGAAAAGGACCGCGTTTGTGACGCGTGCCAATTTGGGAAACAAACCAAGTCCTCTTTCAAGTCAATCAAGGATATCATGACATCACGTCCCTTGGAGTTGATCCATATGGATTTGTTTGGTCCTACTCAAACCAAAAGTCTAAGTGGGAATCGTTTTGCATTTGTTTTGGTTGATGATTTTTCGCGTTTTACATGGGTTTTCTTTTTAGAGCACAAGCCTTTTCACATTTTCAAGCCTTTAAGAAAAGAGTTGAAAAGGAAAAAGATTCTTCAATTTTAAGAATAAGAAGTGATAGAGGTGGTGAATTCATTAACCTACCCTTTATCACTTTTTGTGAAGAACATGGAATTAAGCATGAACTATCTTGTCCTAGAACTCCACAACAAAATGGAGTAGTTGAACGGAAAAATCGGACATTACAAGAGATGGTTAGGACAATGATTAGTGAATATGGTCTCCCTCATTATTTATGGGCCGAGGCCGTTAATACATCGTGCTATATATCAAATCGTGTTTTCTTATGCAAAAATACTTCAAAAACATCTTTTGAGATTTATTTTTCTAGAAAGTCAAATGTTTCATACTTTAAAGTTTTTGGATGCAAATGTTTTGTTTTAAATACAAAAGACAATTTGGAAAAACTTGATGCAAGGTCTTATGAAGCAATTTTTGTTGGTTACTCAAATACTAGTAAAGCGTATAGAGTCTTCAACAAGTCATCTTTGACTATTGAAGAATCTATACATGTAAAATTTGAGGAATCTAATATGTTTGTTAAGAATGTTGTAGAAATAGATTCTTTGCATGAAGGCATGGAGAAAATCACTTTGGAGGACTCACCTATTATTGAAGACAAGCCAAAGGATGATGAAGGAAATGAAGCTAAAGAAAAGGAGGCTCAAGGAAATGAAATTCAAGGAATTGAAGTGGAGCCTACTCAACAACTTCCAAAGGATTGGAGATCGAATCCACATCATCCCAAGGATCTCGTTATAGGTGAAGTATCTCAAGGGGTAACTACTCGTTCTAAACTTCATGACTTTTGTGGATACTATGCTTTTCTTTCTCATTTTGAACCCAAGAACGTTCTCGAAGCCGAGGCCGACTCATATTGGTTGCTAGCCATGCAAGAGGAGCTCAATCAATTTGAGCGCAACCAAGTTTGGCACCTTGTTACTAGGCCCCACGATAGACCAACAATTGGTACTAAGTGGATCTTTAAGAACAAGTTATATGAGTCGGGTAACGTCATTAGGAATAAAGCTAGGTTAGTTGCCCAAGGTTACACTCAAATAGAAGGTATCGATTTTGAAGAAACCTTTACACCCGTAACACGGTTTGAAGTCATACGGATGACACTTGCATTTGCTTCATATAAAGATTTTAAGCTTTTTCAAATGGATGTTAAAAGTGCTTTCTTAAATGGATTTATTGAAGAGGAGGTGTATGTTGAACAACCCCCCGGGTTTGTTGATCCTACTCATCCGGATTTTGTTTTCAAACTTGACAAAGCTCTTTATGGTTTAAAACAAGCCCCTAGGGCTTGGTATGAAAGGCTTTCTTCATTTCTAATTTCAAATGGTTTTAAGAAAGAAAAAATAGATACTACTTTATTTACAAAGCATGTTGAAAATGATATTCTTATTGTTCAAATTTATGTGGATGATATCATTTTTGGTTCTACTAATGAAACCCTTTGCCAAGCTTTTGAATCATGCATGAAGGAAGAATTCGAAATGTCTATGATAGGTGAGCTCAACTATTTCCTTGGTCTCCAAATCAAGCAAAGAAAGGATGGGATCTTCATCAATCAAGCCAAGTACACAAAGGAACTTATCAAGAGATTCGGGCTTGAAGGCGCTAGAACTAGCAAAACTCCCACGGCAACAACCACCAAGCTTGACAAGGATGAACAAGGTAAAAGTGTAGACATTAAGCTTTATCGTAGCATGATTGGTAGTTTGTTGTATTTGACGGCTAGTAGGCCGGATATTATGTTTTCGGTTTGTCTTTGTGCTCGATTTCAATCGTGTCCTAAAGAGTCCCATTTAGTTGCGGTAAAACGCATTATTAGATACCTTAAGGGCACAATTGAAATGGGTTTGTGGTATCCGAAAACCGGCCAATTTTCAATGACGAGCTTTTCAGATGCCGACTATGCGGGTTGTAGGGTAGATAGGAAGAGTACAAGTGGAACATGTCAAGTTCTTCGTAATTGTCTTGTTTCTTGGTCTTCTAAAAAGCAAAATTCGGTAGCCCTTTAAACCGCCGAGGCGGAGTATGTTGCAGCCGGAGCTTGTTGTGTACAAGTTCTTTGGATGAAACATACTCTCCTTGACTATGATTTGCATTTTGATCATATTAAAATATTTTGTGATAATACTAGTACTATTCATATGACTAAAAATGCAAATCAACATAGTAAAACTAAGCATATTGACATTAGATATCACTTTCTTAGAGATCATTATGAGAAAGGTGATATTGATATTGATTATCTTTCTACCGATTTTCAACTTGCCGATATTTTTACAAAACCTCTAGACTATGCTAGATTTTCATTTATTTGTGGTGAGTTGAATGTTTGTATTATGGATTCTTGAAAGAAAATTTTCTTATTTTTTACCCTTTTTGATGTATGACAAAAAGGGGGAGAAATAGTTAGTTTTGAAGTGTTATGCACTTTGTATTTTGTTTTTGTGCATTGTGTTTTGTATACTTTATATGCTTTATGTATATAGCCATTCACTTTTTCACATAATCATTTTTTTATACATAGCATAATTTGAGGGGGAGCTTCCAAGCTCTTTTCCCATGTTTAAAATAACTATATGTTTTGTCATCATCAAAATGGGGGAGATTGTTGGCCCAAGGTTACAATCACCCGTTTTATTGAGTTTTGATGATTCCAAAACATATATAGTTATTTGTACTAATCCTGTTTATTGTTTAAGTGTGTTTCAGGGTTCATGGAGTTTTCTTCCCTAAAGGAAGGTTGTTTTGACTCAAGTCGGTTCATTTCGGGTTTAAGAATCAAGCTTTGCAAGATCATATGGAGAAGCCCACTTGAAGACTTTGTAGTCACCTAGAACCTATGTAAGAAATAGTTTGTTAAAGTTTGAGGTTGTGAAAAATTTGCTCTACACACACACACCCCTTTCAAAATACAGTTTTTATTTTTGGTATTTGTTTTTAGTTCATGCATTGATAAATATACTTGACTCAATTTTTACAAAATTTTATATCATGTTTATATCATGTATATCTATCTTTCCAGCATGATACTTAGCCATATATCCCTACAAAATTATTTTGAAAATTTTCCCAAGTCCAGAAAAATTCCCATTTTATAAACTATTTCAGGCCTGGCGGTCGACCGGCTCTATTCCAGGCCAGGCCAGTCGACCGACCGGTCGACCGAGACCTGTGTCCAGGACGTGCACGTTTGTGCACGTCTGTCGGTCGACCGACCGGTCGACCAACCTAAAACAGCTTGCTATCTGTTTTTTGTCGGTCGACCGACCGGTCGACCGAGCCCAACGGCTATATGCCAAATGGGCTACCGGTCGACCGGGCCGGTCGACCGATAGCCTTCCTAGAGCCCCAACGGCTCTTTCCTCTTTGGTGATTTTCTGAAAAACTGTTTTTTTTACTTTTTGTTTGGCAGAGTTTTCTGATCTTTTGGGGACTAATTTTGGACCATATAAACTTAATTAAATCATGTTTTAATCCCCTCCTCTCCCTATAAATAGAGAGGATTGGTCTCTTGCAAAAACACCAAGAAAAATCCCTAGTTTACAAATTTTCAAAAGAAAGAAAAAGTTTCAAAGCTCTCAATTCTCCATTACTTTTTTGGCCATTGTTTTCTGTTGTGTTTGCAAGCATTTTACATTTACAACTGAGTTTGTTTTTCTCACTACACTTCTAGAGCCAAAAATTCCATCCTCATTCTATAAGGAAGTTGTAAAGAGAAAGTTTGTAAGAAGTTTGTGATCATTTTGGTGATCACTTGGTTACTTGTTCCTTCTTGTTGAGATACCTCTTCGGTAGAGGATTGTAAGTGGTGGAGTTCGGTACTCCGGTCTTCGGTAGATCTTGTAAAGTCCTCGATGGATAGTGAAAACCCTTCACGGCGGTGAAGGCGGGGAGTAGAGCGGTGGCTCGAACCTCGAAACAAATACTTTGTGTTTGCGATTGCTTTTGTTCTTGCTCTCTATTGCTCTTTACTTTTATCTTGTGTTATTGCTTTCATTTCTTGTGATATATCTTGTGTGCACTTCATTATTGCTTCCAATTCATTTCTTGCTATCTTGTCGATCAATTCTCATATAGCAAGATTGCAATACGCACCTCTAACTCTTATCTAGAGGAATAACGAGGAAGGAGTTCAGAACCCTTCACCGGGTATCCGGCTTCTAGTCTTGTTTTGGGAGATCGTTGCATCATTCATTCATTCTTGTTTAAAAAAAAGATTGTTAGATTAGCATTTACACCTATTCACCCCCCTCTAGGTGTTTTCAATATATATATATATATATATATATATATATATATATATATATATATATATATATATGTATATATATGTATGTATGTATGTATGTATATGTATGTATATGTATATGTATATCTGTATGTATATATGTATGTATATATGTATGTATATGTGATGGGAGTTGGTTAAAGTCATGTATGTATATGAGTATATACGTGATTGCTTAGTGATTGTGTGCATTGATGCATTGACTAGTCAACTAATTACCAGGGTAGTCAACTAGTGAGAAAACCAAAATTAATGTATTTTGTGTTTAGACCCAGTCTTGTCAACTAATACATGAGACTAGTTGACTACTGTCTTTTGAGAAAAACTCATAGAAATTGATTAGTGCCAGACTAGTCGACTAGTATTCTTTACCAGTCGACTAATAGAAGTCAACTAATATAGACTAGTCGATTAATGCTTCATACTAGTCGACTAATGACGCTTAACAGAAACTTGTCCTTGTCAGACTAGTCGACTAATCATTTCCTAGTCAATTAATTAAACTTACTTAACTATTATTAGTCGACTAATCATCTTTTAGTCAATTAATTTGGGTGGCAGAACTGTGTTCTGATTGGACCTAAACTCTGTCTTTATCTACCCTATATATAAGTTGAATTGGGGATATTTCTGCAGGATCATTTCTAAACCCCATCCCACTTTTCCCTACAAAGATCAGTTAGAACTTAGAAAGAGAATAGCTAGAGAGAAGGGGCTAGAGAAAGAAAGATTAGAGAAGAAGCTTGAGATTTCTCTCTTTGGTGAAGATACCAGCTAGGAGGAGTCCCCTAGCAGTAACCCCACTTCTGAAACTTCTTCTTCTTTGATTGACAAAGTTAAGTCTCCTTATCTTGGTTGCTTTCTCACCATGGTCTTGATATTTAGGAATTGTACTAATTATAGAACCTTGGCTTATATTTGATTTCCATGTTTAAATTTTGTTAGGATTAATGTAAATGAATTCTTTGAGTTGTAGTATACTCCTACAATAATATAGAATGGATTAGACCCATAAAGATGCTATTTTTACAAGTCTTAGAAAATAAATGAAATAAAGATTGAATCTTTACAAATAATAGCATGCTTAGTTTTAATTGATAGTAATATATGTTAACCATGAGTATAGTTGCTTGATTTTTTATGCTTGATGCGGTATGAAGTCTGAACTTGTGAGAAGATTGGTTATATGGAAGTGATGTTTTCATGTTGATGATGTTCGTGGATGAGAGGATTACGAATGAGGCCATTTGTGGATGGGGGGATTACGAATGAGGCTATTTATGGATGTGTATAAAGTTTTCTTATGGACAAGATACTATTTGTTGAGATTGTGTATCATATTACTATTTGAGATTTGTCCGGTATCATATATTGTGCCATGTATGCTTATATTTGCTTATTATTCCATCATCATGCTTCTTTTCTGTTGGCCCAAAGGCTCCTTACCGTAAGTTTGATGATGATTGTCTCATGAAGTTATTCATACTAATAATTTTTGTTTGTTTAAGTTACATGTTTATAAAGATTATTATAATTATGTTTAGCTTTTTCAAAATCCTCACAATTTTGGAGCTAACAACAAAGTGATCAAGAGCTCAAACATCAAGAACATGCATAATACTTAAGGTTAGAGTCAAGCTCAAGAGATCAAGAGAGTTGACAGTTGAAACACTCTAAAAGAATTATTTTTCTTTTTAAAATAATGTAAGATTTAGTTTTGTTAAAACCAAGTTAGACATCTGGATTGCTCATTGATCGGTCACATATATTGCATATATATTGTCACATAATCATGTTTATTATCTAATAAATCCTATTAAGAAAGTATTGTTTTTCTTTATTAAGTGCAGGCCCATTGCTTAAGGAAAGGAAAGAAAAACAAGCCCTAAAACCCATCAAATTCTGATTTAATTTAGAATTAATTCAAAATCAGAAGATCAAGGCAGATTATGGCAGATCAGGGAGGTTGAAAATCGATTAATTTGAATTTATAAGAATCCAAATCGGTTAGCTTTAGAATCACCGAAGATCAGATTAGAATCAGAGCCAAATAGTGAATCCAGCTAGACAAAAGGGAGCCAAATCCCACGCAAGCCAGATCTCTACCGCGGATCGTGGCTTATTGGTAGAGATAAGGGAAGCGTTTGCTCCCCTTATCTCCTCACTCCTTTCCCTTTGATTTTTTGCCTATAAAAGACAGGGTTTTGTACTGAAAAAGTGAGCAAAGATTAGGATTAAATTTCTTATTAATTTTTAAGGTTTAGATTCTTTGTTAGATAGTATAGAGAAGTTGTATCTCTATTTTCTAATTTGTAGTTTAGTCCAAATACCAGTGAGAGAGAGGAATAGAGTGATTGTAATCTGAAGATTGAAGTGACATCAATAAAGGTTCAAAGCGTCTCTTCTTCTTCTCCAATTCATGGGTATGTATTATTTTGTTTCCATGTCTTGTTTTGCATTATTCATGAGTAGCCAAACTTGTTTTCTGGGCTCACTAATTAATCTCTTCTACCTCCTTTCTCTCGATTGATTTTTATGAAAGCGACTCTTTTGAATCATAATAATGCCTGAGTTAAACCTTATTCTTGAAAGCTTATGAGGATGTTTTTTCTTAAACTTGAATTTTTAAAACACAAATATCTTTAGGATGTTTTTACATACTTGCTTTTTCACGCTTGATGGTTTAACATTCTCTTTTTAATGATGTGTTAAGAAAGGCCTTAAAATTTAGACCAAAATCATCTTATTTGTTTTACTTGGACATTAAAAGAGACTAATGGTTTTTGCCTATGATAAAGTGATGCGCCAAGATGTTCTTGAGATAAGTAAGTAGTTGAGTAAAAAATTAGTGAGCCCAGATCTTTTCCTGTATTAAAAACAACCAAACAATCTTCATCATTTTTTATAGATCACCTTTTCCAAAGCCTTCTCTAAGTTTTAAGTTTTTCTTTAAATCACTTCCCTTCTCTCCATTCTCTTTTCAACTAAAAATCAAACACCATTCTTTGCTTTCTAAACAAAAATACCAAAAAGTTTCTATTGCATTCCTTCTCATGGACACGTCCCATTGGCACGAGTCATTAGCCCAAAGCTACACGGTAATTCTAATCACTTTCATTTCACAATCACTCATGAGATTCACACACACACACACACACACGAGAGATTTATTGTGTTTTGTTTCTAAATTCTTGAGAGGAATTTTGATAGTTTAGATCGTTTATAAAACAGTATTTTGATTTATGATTTTAAAAAGAATATTCCTTAAAAATTTTAATATTTACAAAAACAAGTTCAAATCTATATTTTTTGTGTTGATCTAAGATGACACATATTTGAGCCTCAAATACATGAATTTAGTTTTGTATAGATATTTTAAAGTATTTTAGTGAAAAATTAAAAAGGACTTCAAAACATTTCCACGTATAAATTTTTATTGTTTGTCGATCGACCGTCCGATCGACCGACATGTAGAGCTGATTGCTCTGTCGGTCGACTGAGCGATCGATCAGTTTTGCACAAACATGCACAAGTGTACTTGTGCATGTCGGTCGACCGCCCGGTCGACCGCGTGTAAGGGCAGTGCTCTCTGCTTGTTGACATCGGCCGACCGATCGGTCGACCGACTGAGACATCAGAGTTCTCTGTTGGATTCGTTCAACCGCTATCTCCGACGGTTAGAAATATGATGATTGGCGGTCGACCGTCCGATCGACCGACAGTCTTATTAAAGCCTGATTAACCCTAAATGACTATATTTTCATTATGTCTTTCTGGTTTAATTAATAATGGTTATTTTGGATTTCTCCAAACATGCACTAGTATAGCTTGTGCATGTCGACCGCCCGGTCGATCGCGTGTAAGGGCAGTACTCTCTGCTTGTCGACATAGGCCGACTGACTGGTTAACTGACTCAGACATCAGAGTTCTTTGTTGAATTCGGTCAACCACTATCCCCAACGGTTACAAATATGACCATTGGCAGTTGACCGACAGTCTAATTAAAGCCTGATTAACCCCAAATGACTATATTTTAATTCTGTCTTTTCTGGGTTAATCAATAATGGTTATTTTGGGTTTCTCTCTCCTAATTTGGTCCTCTATAAATAGGGGTACTGTAAGAAATCATAAGAACTTTTTACTATTTTTTGGTCTAAGACTTTCAAGAGATTTAGACAAGATTTACAAAAGCGATCATTTTGAGCCATAATTTCAAACACAAATTTCCTAGCTTTGAGCTTTCAATTCATATACTTCAAAGCTTTTCTCACACTCATAATCTCAGAGCCTCAATTCCTCTACCTTGGTTATATGATTGTGTTGTGAGCCATCTGTGTTTAGGAAAGATCACTTCTTATATTCAAAGAGTTCTAGTGGTTGCGGCATCGAACGGGCTTGCGAGTTCGTGATTGTAGGTATTGTGACACTGAGTGAGAGGACTCGCGGGTCCGATTGTTCTTGTGGGAACGAGTAGAGTTGGTGATCTTGCGAGATTAAAGAATAGTGAAAATCTTTCATTGCGGTGAGGCCGGGACATAGAGCAGTGGCTCGAACCTCGAAACATATTCTCGTGTTTGCGATTACCTTCTCTCTATTTCTCAACTCAACTCACTCCTCTTATATCTTGTGCTATATTGTTTTGATTGCGTTAGTTTGTCATTTTCTCATAGTATTGCTATAAAACATTAGTTATTTTTAATACCGCATTAATTTTCATTATTTTTAACATCACCTATTAAGCCCTCTAATGATTTCAACTGTTATCAGAGTCTAGTACTCTAGATTTTGGTTTAACCACCATAAAGTGATCCTTTGTTTGGATAAATTCTTTGTTGCATATTCTATATATTTTCTTTCATTTATGGTATTACACGACTTTCTAGCATTAAGTCTCCACCCAAATTCGATGGTTTGAACTTTCCTATTTGGAAAGTGAAGATGATCTTATTTCTTAAGTCTTTAGTATTTAGGGTTGCAAAGGCTGTCACTAAGAAGTTCGTAGAACCTCATAATGATATGGATACATGGTTTGAAGCCACCGCCAAAGACTATGAGACTAATGCTAAGGTACAATATGTACTAACACAAGCATTGAATGATGTTGATCTTTCTCACGTTATAAATTGTAAATCCGCATTTGAGGTATGGATTACTTGATCCTAACTCATAAGGGTACCTCTAAAGTCAAGAGGTCTAAAATAGATTTGTTTCGTTCTCAATATGAGAACTTTTATATGCTTGACAATGAATCTATAGATAAAATGCTTACTCGCTTTACTAAAATCACTAATGGATTGTCTTCCTTAGGTAATGAAATCGATAATGACCAAAAAATGAGGAAAGTGATTAGAGCTCTTTCCAAAGCTTGAGAGGTTAAGGAAATGACTCTCAAGGAGCTCAGTGATCATAAGGAGAAGGATTTCTCCAGATTCATTGGGAATCTCAAAACTCTTGAGATGGAGATGAAAGTTCTTGAAGGAAAAAAAAACCACCAAAGAAAAAGTTCATTGCCTTCAAGGCAACTCCATCTCTTGCGGAGGAAGAAGAATCTATAGTGAAGGTGAGGAAGAAGACTTTGCCATGCTTATAAGAAAAGTTAGCAAAATATTTTATAAGAAAGGAGCACCTTTCGGAGGACAAGACCACACATGAAGAATGAAAGAAAGAAAGAAGAGATGGGTCTGTGTTCTCGTTGCAAGAAAACGGGATAATTGATAGCCGATTGTTCCTCTCTCCAAGTGACCACATATAAAAGAGCACACATAAAGAAAGCCACTGGTGGCCACTTGGGATGATTCAAAAATCAAATCTGATGCGAAAGTTGATACCGCTAATGTTTGCTTTATGGTCAATAGGGATGACCCCACAAAGGTATCTCTTAAAACTTTCCTTGATAATGATGAGTTAAAATTGATGAGCTTGGTAGATTTTTCAAAGAATTGTAAGAAAGATATGAGCTTTCAAAAATTCAAAATTAGAAATTGAGAAAAGAGAATGAGTTTTTGAAAAATAAGCTGGATATTGTATGTAATACCCCTCTCCCGGAATACGTGCCTAGTTACGTATTCAGTCCTTTGACCGTATTTTCGATGTACCTTCCGTATTTGACCGATTTTAATTTCAAATATCATTTTCTAATATTTAATATTTTATGTGATTTTCTGGAATTTTCTGGAATTAAAATGAATTTCTCCGAAACCGGTGTCGGCCAGTACCGCTGACCGATTTCCGAATTTTTATCTTCCAAACTGTTAGGAATTTCTAGAAAGTCCTTTAGACTTTATTGCTTAGAATCATATTTCCTACTCACACTCTTTTTCTGGAGATTTTATAAATTTATGAAAATTCTTTCGGAGTCGGTAAATAACTGATTCCGGGATTTTAATTAAAAATCTATACAGTATTTCTTCAAACGAATTTCACCATTGGTCTTCAAATATCATTCTTGATTTTTGGTAAAATTTTCAGACCATTCCAAAATACTTGAATTTCGGGCATTTTTCCAAAATTGCAAAAATCCAAATTCCACTTCATTTCCACCTCATTTCCCACTCATCACTTCACCTAACCCCACTCACTCTCTCCCTCTCCCACAGCCGGCCAAGTGGCCAAAGAGAGGACACTCACCTCACCCCTCCTTTTGCAAGGTAACCCCTCACTTTCACCAAAATGTCAACCCCTTCACATAAATCCCAACATATAAATTCCTTCAATTGCAAATTTCCCCCTTTCCTTCTCATTTCTTCATCAAGAGAGGAATTGCAAAATCCCCTTCTTCTTCCTCTTCAACAAACCCTAACTTCAAGAGATCACCCAAATCCCTTCACAACCACCTCTAGATCACAAGGGATTCATCAAGGACTTCATCTAGAGCTCCATCTTCAACCACTACTCCCCAAGGCAACTCCAAGAGCTAGTTCTTCAACCTAGCTTCAACTACAAGTTGTGGATTGGAGCCAACACCTCCATCCTTGGATCAAGCTTCAGATTTGACCCCTCCAGGTGAGTTCTTACTCACCAAGACCTAATTCACACATCACATACTTGAAGTAGAAATCTTTGTTCACTTGCACACTAAAAATCCTATTTTAGGTCATCTAAGCTCAAATCCAACCATTCCAAGGGAATAATTCACTCACCAAGACTTGTATTAGCCTTAGAGCACTGTATTTACACTTCTTGTACACATAGGTCACCTAAAACCAGGAATTTAGCCATCAAACACGTTTCCAGAATTTCTGTCCTGTACACTGATTTTCCCCACTATTAGTCGACTTACCATAAGACCTAGTCGACTAGAACACTTAGCTGAATTTAGTTTTTCTGGAAAACCCAGCATTAGTCGACTTGCCCAAAATATCAGTCGACTAATAAACTCTCTGGAAACCCATATTAGTCGACTCCTGAATCCACCTAGTCGACTAATCCTTCCTGGATCAGAAACCCAACTTTCTGTATCAGCAGACTTAGTCGACTTAAGTGTCCATCAGTCGACTATAACTCCCTATTAGTCGACTAACCTTCCTACCCTAGTCGACTAATTTTCCCTGAAACAGAATTCTAACTCTTTGTATCCCAGTATTAGTCGACTAACCCTTACCCCTAGTCGACTAATCCTGGCTGTGTGTCATAGTTAATTTCTGTTCTAAATTTAGTACCTATACTTGTTACATGTGTATTATTTCCTGCTTGTTCATGCTTCAATACCAGCACTACATGACATATAACTGAATGGATGCATCTCCTATTGCCTCATGACTTGTTATTGTATATATTCGTTTCATGGCATGTTAAATAGCAACATCACCACTTATCATGCCATCTCTTAAAACAAAGCATGATACACCGGACTTTTACATAAAATGCACCAACTTACACATGGGTCAGGGGGAAATATGCGGAATATCGATATGTGTTCGTGTTTACAGTGGTATTAGGATGTGCACCATGTTTCCGGTCTTACCTGTGGTACTCCAGGGGACCGAGGGGAGTGCTTCCTCCCTTTCCTGTTTACTGTCATGACAAGGGCATACATAAGACCCTCCTGTTTAGCCTAGCGGCAGGTTCCGTCTTCAAGCAACGGAACAATACTGGGCCGTGGTCCCGGGCATGCACGGGACACACTGTAAACATAGTTCGTCGATACAACCGCTGTTTCCAATAACAACCTTGTTTCACTAGGATATGGATCTATGTGCTCTGGGACGCTGGGTCACATAGCTAGATATCACAGTAAGACAAGTAATAATAATAAGACGTTAATTGTAGATTTATTGCATATGACTTTATCTTTCTTAGATTACATCTCTTGTCATACATTGTTACTTAGTACTATTTCATTATCTCTATTCATGATCCTTGCCACTTGGCTACCTTTATTTGTTGTATTATGTCTTGACCCTTTGGATTTGCATATTCAGATTCCGAGGCCTGGGTCGAAGTGGAGCCTTCCACAGAGGACTTGGCTTACCTAGGAGAGCAGGCTGACCAGCTCTAGATCTATCCTGCCCGACACTTCTTTTTGGTTCACGGATCTCCATCCTTACGTGAGCATTTTTGTATTTTGGTTGTATATCGTTCTTTTTGGACTTGGGTTGTGATAAAGGACACTTGTAAAGTGATTTTTGCTTATCATAACTTGTATAGCTTTGTATTTATCTTTTGTAAGTTGGCATATGAATATACCGCGCTGTGTGTTGTACTCTGATACTTGTTGCACTTATGCTTAGCGTATATACGTGGGGGCACCATCTGACCTACGTATATGCGTTGCAGTGACGTTCCCGTATCTTTGGGATCGGGGCGTTACAGGTTGGTATCAGAGCCTAGGCTCTCAAACCTAAAAGTACAATCAAGTGGCAAATTCTAGTGATTTGCTTATGCCAACTACAATGTACAAAGTTATATAGTCCTTCTCGACTTCGTCCTTGATTCATTCCTCGTATCCTAAACTCCTTTCCCTTGTTTCCAATTCCAGATCTTATCCCTTTCGGTATGGAGAGACGTTCGGGTCGCAACAATGTCGGGCAAGTACCGAATGGACCCGTAGGAGGAGAGGGTGCTGATGTCCTGAGGATCATTCAGACTATGCTGGGAAACCAGCATCAGCAGATGGAGAATCAGCAGCAGCAGACTGAGCTCCTCAGGCAGGAGTTGGCAGCTCCGAAGGAGCAAAGGCCTGGGAACGTGTCAGACTTTCGGCGGCTGCAACCGGCCGTATTCACGGGAGTCGAGAGACCATTGGAGGCTGAACAGTGGTTGATAGACACCACCGATCTGCTGAACGCCGCCAGGGTGCCTAAGGAGAACCAAGTGGAGGTTGCAAAGATCCAGCTGAAGGACATAGCTAGGACTTGGTGGCTTGCAGAGGAGGCTCGCTTGAAGGAGCCTATCTCTTGGGATACATTCTCCAAGAGCTTTTATAGCAGGTTCTTTCCCGCCACTGCTCAGAAGGACATGGAGGAGCAGTTCATCAGGCTTCAACAGGGGGATAGATCCGTAGATGAGTATGCTGCAGAATTCCTCAGGCTGAGTCGCTTTGCCCCTTACATGGTGTCAGATGAAGAGAAGAGGGCAAGCAGGTTTCAGCAGGGCTTACAGATGGAGATCCAGATGTTTCTGATGCCCCAGCAGCTGAAGACCTATGCTGAGGTTCTCACCATCGCTCGAGAGGTGGAGCGTGGGTTTCAGAAGAAGCTAGAGAACCAGGCCATGAAGAGGCCGTTTGTGCCGGTGGGCAGAGGAGGACCATCCAGAGCAGCGAAGGTCCAGGCCAGGCAACCATTCAGGGCAGTTCCTTACCAGGTGGCTCGACCAGGTCTTATCTGCAATTTCTGCCAGAAGCCAGGACACTCCCAGCAGAATTGCCGGAGGGCGAACGGATGGTGTTTGGTGTGTGGATCACGAGACCATGCCGTGGAGACCTGTCCACACAGGAGAGTGGGGTTTGCTACCCAAACCTTGCCGGCACCTCAAGGGCAGAATGGACAGAGAGCACTACCAGGGCCAGTTGGGCAGAGGCACCAGGGACCAGTGATGAGGAGAGCTCTTCCCCTTCCTCCGCCGCATGTTGCTCGCCCAGTGCAGAGGGGAGCCCGGACAGCAGCAGGGCGTGGCAGAGGTCAGGCCTACAACCTGACAGCAGAGGAGGCTGAGACTTCAGAGGAGGTGATTACAGGTAACATCAGAGTTCATTCTATACCTGTTCTCGCTCTCTTCGATTCGGGTGCATCCCACTGTTATATCTCCGACCATTTTGTGGCTGTTCATTCCATACCTGTTAAGACTTTAGACCACAAGTGGGAGATAAGTACAGGGAATGGGGTAGTTATATCTTCTAGAGTTTGTGCTGACTGTCCAGTGGAGCTTTGTGGGAAGATCTTGGCCATAGATATGCTCGTACTAGACACCAAAGGGTACGACGTAATCTTAGGCATGACCTGGCTCAGTCAGTACTATGCGGTGATCGACTGTAGAGGAAGGAGGATCAATTTCAGAATCCCGCATCAGCCGGAGTTCCAGTTTAGTGGAGAGGTGAAGCCTGCTAAGAAGGAGATTCAGATGACCACTTCAGAGGTTCAGAAGGGAGTGCCAGTGTGGGATGAGTTTCCAGAAGTCTTTGCTGAGGTCTCAGGGCTTCCACCGGAGAGGATAGTGGAGTTCTCCATTGATACAGTTCCAGGGACAGCTCCTATATCCAAGGCTCCGTACAGGATGGCACCGACGGAGTTGGAGATCTTGAAGAAGCAGCTGCAGGAGTATTCGGACAAGGGATTGATTCGGCCAAGCACTTCACCATGGGGAGCTCCAGTGCTCTTGGCGAATAAGAAGGATGGTGGTAAGAGGCTTTGTATTGATTATAGGGAGTTGAACAAGGTCACCATCAAGAACAAGTATCCTTGCCCCGGATTGATGACTTGTTTGATCAGCTTCATGGAGCCCGTGTATTTTCTAAGTTAGATTTGCAGTCGGGTTACCATCAGCTGAGGGTGAAGAAGGAGGATGTTCCGAAGACTGCATTCAGGACCCGATATGGCCACTATGAATTTCTAGTTATGCCTTTCGGAGTCACCAATGCCCCTGCGGTTTTCATGGACTTGATGAATCGAGTGTTCTCCCCATACCTAGATCAGTTTGTAGTTGTATTCATAGATGACATCCTGATCTATTCAAGGAATGAGAAGGAGCATGCAGAGCACTTGAGGATTGTGTTGCAGACCCTCCAGCAGGAGCAGCTTCATGCCAAGAGGAGCAAGTGTGAGTTCTGGTTGGACAGCATAACCTTCCTCGGACACATAGTTTCAGCAGAAGGAATTTCAGTTGATCCCAGTAAAGTCCAGGCAGTGCAGAATTGGCCAGTTCCGAAGACGGTGACTGAGATAAAGAGCTTTCTTGGACTAGCCGGATATTACAGGCGCTTTGTCCAGGATTTCTCTAGACTTGCAGCTCCGTTGACCAGGCTCACCAGAAAAGGGGAGAGATACATATGGACAGAAGATTGTGATGCAGCATTTGAGCAGTTGAAGCAGAGGCTTATTTCAGCTCCAATCTTGAGGACCCCTTCAGGAAGAGGAGGGATGGTCATTTTCTGTGATGCATCAGGTAAAGGCCTGGGGTGTGTGCTTATGCAACATGATCATGTTATAGCATATGCATCTAGGCAGCTGAAGCCTCATGAGAGGAATTACCCAACTCATGACTTGGAGTTGGCAGCTGTGATATTTGCTTTGAAGATCTGGAGACACTACCTTCTGGGAGACAAAGTGTTGATATACACAGATCACAAGAGCCTCAAGTATATATTCTCACAGAAGGAGTTGAACATGAGGCAGAGGCGGTGGCTGGAGCTGATGGCAGACTATGACATTGACTTGCAGTATCATCCAGGCAAAGTCAATACCGTTCCTGATGCGCTGAGCAGGATGCCAGAGAACAGAGTGCTAGTCCACCTCACACAGCAGAGGGAGTTGATTCAGGAATTCATCAGATTGGATTTGATGTTAGTGCAAGGGGGTGATAAGGCCGGGCAGTTCATGGCTTTACAGATCCAGTCATCATTGATAGAGGAGATCAAGGAAGCTCAGAAAGAGGACCCCAGATTGCAGACATTCAGAGCTCAGGTGGAGGCTGGATTGAGGTCGGATATCTGCATTCACCCAGATGGTGCATTGTATTTTGGAGATAGACTTTGTGTTCCCCGAGGAGGAGTTAGACAGAAGATTTTGGAGGAAGCTCACAGTTCAGCTTATTCTATACACCCTGGGGGAAACAAGATGTACCAGGACCTGAAGAAGCACTTTTGGTGGAATGCCATGAAGAGGGAGATAGCCCAGTTTGTTGCTAAGTGCTTGGTTTGCCAGCAGATAAAGATCGAGCATCAGAGATCAGCTGGACTTCTTCAACCTTTGCCGATACCCGAGTGGAAATGGGAGCACATCACCATGGACTTCGTGACGGCATTGCCTCGGAGTCCCAGGGGTAATAATGCGGTGTGGGTGATAGTTGATCGCCTCACCAAGTCAGCTCACTTCATACCATTCAGGGTAGGCCAGTCAACAGAGGTTCTGGCAGATAAGTATATGAAGGAGGTGGTTCGTCTGCATGGAGTTCCAGTTAGTATTGTGTCAGATAGAGACACCAGATTCAGATCTCATTTCTGGGAGAGTCTCCAAGAAAGTCTGGGAACTCGTCTGAAATTCAGTACTTCTTATCATCCTCAGACAGACGGACAATCTGAGAGGACTATCCAGATCCTTGAAGATATGTTGAGGGCTTGCATGATTGACTTTGGGGGATCTTGGGAAGACCATCTTCACTTGGCTGAGTTTTCATATAACAACAGCTACCAGGCAAGTATTAAGATGGCCCCCTTTGAGGCATTGTATGGTAGGAAGTGCCGATCACCGATTTGTTGGGATGAAGTCGGTGAGAGGAGTCTTTTGGGACCTGAGATTCTGATGCAGACTACAGAGAAAGTCAGGGTTATCAGAAATCATCTCAGGGCTGCTCAGAGTAGGCAGAAGAGTTGGGCAGACACTCGGAGAAGGCCATTGGAGTTCCAGGTTGGAGATCATGTCTTCTTGAGGATATCACCTACCAGAGGAGTGATCCGGTTCGGTGCTCGTGGGAAGCTGAGTCCAAGGTTTATTGGCCCATTCGAGATCCTGGATCGTGTGGGAGATGTGTCCTATAGATTGGCATTACCGCCATCTTTGGACGGGGTGCATAATGTCTTCCACGTGTCTCAGTTGAGGAAGTATGTCAGGGATGACAGCCATATTCTGGATTATTCTGAGCTGGAGTTACAACCGGATTTATCATACCAAGAGCAGCCGTTGGCCATCCTGGATAGGAGTGTCAAGACACTGAAGAACAGAGCTATTCCATTGGTATTGGTGTCATGGAACAGGCATGCGCCAGGAGAGGCCACTTGGGAGCGTGAGGACGTTATCCGGGATCGTTATCCTCATCTTTTCACATCTTGATTGGGTAAGACTCTTCCCTTCTACTTTTTCTACCGTTATCTTTCCTTGTATCCATATCTATCTATTGCTTTTCCTGTTATCTTTTACCTTATGAAATTTCGAGGACGAAATTTTCGTAAGGTGGGTAGACTGTAATACCCCTCTCCCGGAATACGTGCCTAGTTACGTATTCAGTCCTTTGACCGTATTTTCCGATGTACCTTCCGTATTTGACCGATTTTAATTTCAATATCATTTTCTAATATTTAATATTTTATGTGATTTTCTGGAATTTTCTGGAATTAAAATGAATTTCTCCGAAACCGGTGTCGGCCAGTACCGCTGACCGATTTCTGAATTTTTATCTTCCAAACTGTTAGGAATTTCTAGAAAGTCCTTTAGACTTTATTGCTTAGAATCATATTTCCTACTCACACTCTTTTTCTGGAGATTTTATAAATTTATGAAAATTCTTTCGGAGTCGGTAAATAACTGATTCCGGGATTTTTAATTAAAAATCTATACAGTATTTCTTCAAACGAATTTCACCATTGGTCTTCAAATATCATTCTTGATTTTTGGTAAAATTTTCAGACCATTCCAAAATACTTGAATTTCGGGCATTTTTCCAAAATTGCAAAAATCCAAATTCCACTTCATTTCCACCTCATTTCCCACTCATCACTTCACCTAACCCCACTCACTCTCTCCCTCTCCCACAGCCGGCCAAGTGGCCAAAGAGAGGACACTCACCTCACCCCTCCTTTTGCAAGGTAACCCCTCACTTTCACCAAAATGTCAACCCCTTCACATAAATCCCAACATATAAATTCCTTCAATTGCAAATTTCCCCCTTTCCTTCTCATTTCTTCATCAAGAGAGGAATTGCAAAATCCCCTTCTTCTTCCTCTTCAACAAACCCTAACTTCAAGAGATCACCCAAATCCCTTCACAACCACCTCTAGATCACAAGGGATTCATCAAGGACTTCATCTAGAGCTCCATCTTCAACCACTACTCCCCAAGGCAACTCCAAGAGCTAGTTCTTCAACCTAGCTTCAACTACAAGTTGTGGATTGGAGCCAACACCTCCATCCTTGGATCAAGCTTCAGATTTGACCCCTCCAGGTGAGTTCTTACTCACCAAGACCTAATTCACACATCACATACTTGAAGTAGAAATCTTTGTTCACTTGCACACTAAAAATCCTATTTTAGGTCATCTAAGCTCAAATCCAACCATTCCAAGGGAATAATTCACTCACCAAGACTTGTATTAGCCTTAGAGCACTGTATTTACACTTCTTGTACACATAGGTCACCTAAAACCAGGAATTTAGCCATCAAACACGTTTCCAGAATTTCTGTCCTGTACACTGATTTTCCCCACTATTAGTCGACTTACCATAAGACCTAGTCGACTAGAACACTTAGCTGAATTTAGTTTTTCTGGAAAACCCAGCATTAGTCGACTTGCCCAAAATATCAGTCGACTAATAAACTCTCTGGAAACCCATATTAGTCGACTCCTGAATCCACCTAGTCGACTAATCCTTCCTGGATCAGAAACCCAACTTTCTGTATCAGCAGACTTAGTCGACTTAAGTGTCCATCAGTCGACTATAACTCCCTATTAGTCGACTAACCTTCCTACCCTAGTCGACTAATTTTCCCTGAAACAGAATTCTAACTCTTTGTATCCCAGTATTAGTCGACTAACCCTTACCCCTAGTCGACTAATCCTGGCTGTGTGTCATAGTTAATTTCTGTTCTAAATTTAGTACCTATACTTGTTACATGTGTATTATTTCCTGCTTGTTCATGCTTCAATACCAGCACTACATGACATATAACTGAATGGATGCATCTCCTATTGCCTCATGACTTGTTATTGTATATATTCGTTTCATGGCATGTTAAATAGCAACATCACCACTTATCATGCCATCTCTTAAAACAAAGCATGATACACCGGACTTTTACATAAAATGCACCAACTTACACATGGGTCAGGGGAAATATGCGGAATATCGATATGTGTTCGTGTTTACAGTGGTATTAGGATGTGCACCATGTTTCCGGTCTTACCTGTGGTACTCCAGGGGACCGAGGGGAGTGCTTCCTCCCTTTCCTGTTTACTGTCATGACAAGGGCATACATAAGACCCTCCTGTTTAGCCTAGCGGCAGGTTCCGTCTTCAAGCAACGGAACAATACTGGGCCGTGGTCCCGGGCATGCACGGGACACACTGTAAACATAGTTCGTCGATACAACCGCTGTTTCCAATAACAACCTTGTTTCACTAGGATATGGATCTATGTGCTCTGGGACGCTGGGTCACATAGCTAGATATCACAGTAAGACAAGTAATAATAATAAGACGTTAATTGTAGATTTATTGCATATGACTTTATCTTTCTTAGATTACATCTCTTGTCATACATTGTTACTTAGTACTATTTCATTATCTCTATTCATGATCCTTGCCACTTGGCTACCTTTATTTGTTGTATTATGTCTTGACCCTTTGGATTTGCATATTCAGATTCCGAGGCCTGGGTCGAAGTGGAGCCTTCCACAGAGGACTTGGCTTACCTAGGAGAGCAGGCTGACCAGCTCTAGATCTATCCTGCCCGACACTTCTTTTTGGTTCACGGATCTCCATCCTTACGTGAGCATTTTTGTATTTTTGGTTGTATATCGTTCTTTTTGGACTTGGTTGTGATAAAGGACACTTGTAAAGTGATTTTTGCTTATCATAACTTGTATAGCTTTGTATTTATCTTTTGTAAGTTGGCATATGAATATACCGCGCTGTGTGTTGTACTCTGATACTTGTTGCACTTATGCTTAGCGTATATACGTGGGGGCACCATCTGACCTACGTATATGCGTTGCAGTGACGTTCCCGTATCTTTGGGATCGGGGCGTTACATTGTATTTAAAGAAAAAGAAGACTTACCTATTTGTTTTGAAAAGACTAAGAATGATTTTGATTCTCATAAACATATTTGCAAGGACAAAAGCTCTAAAATTATTTTTAACCAAAATGAGTTAAGACTTTGAAAAAGAGAATGAACGCTTTAAATGTTAATTTAAAGAAATGTGCTTTTGATATGAAGAATATGACTTTATGTTTCCAAAGGAAAAACCCAAAGAAAACACACACCACAAGCACACTTTACGCATGCATACAAAATACAACTTACATATGCTTACTTATATTGCAAGGTGTACACTTGTACACATTGTGGCCACAAAGGGTATCTTGCACAATTTTATTATTCAGATTAAATTTGAAGAATAATAATATTTGGGTTTGAGAAAACACCAACTCTCAAGGATCCAATAAGATATGAGTACCGAAAAACACACCAAATTTAATTGATGTAGATGTGTCCTCCTCCAAGACTTAGGGGGGAGTGGTGCCTTGGTTGTGAATGCATTTGGAGTTTGAAGGACATACCAATTTAATGCATAACTATCAAGGAAGAAAGGTGGGTGAACACCACCTTTGAAAATAGAGATTGCTTGCTTAAATTATATTAGTAATATCTTCACTTGTTTTTAAGCTTACATTGCTTGCATGTTTATGATGATAGTCTAGACTCTATACATCTTATCCATACTTAGATATGATGAGTTGATTGACTACTTTTGTGTATGTGTACTAGTGTGAATTTAGACAATTTTCGATGATTTAAATTGTGTCTATTTCAATTGATATGATTTCATGTTGTTTATATAGAATGCATATAGATGATAGACTTATATTTCTGATTCCCATGTTTTATACATATGAGTGTATTAGTTATCATGTATGCTTGTATTTTAATATAAACATATATATGGATTCTTGTAAATTGTTTATGATATATTTATCTCATTTATCAAGCATAAATTAAGAAAGCAATTGTGCACCTGAACTCTTAGTTTAGAGGATTATGAGGAAAAGTTCAAATCCCGTCAAGGATATACGGCTTCATTTCTCATTTTTTAAATTACTTAATTTATGATTTAATTATAAGCATGATTTTTATGTTTTTTATAATATTTTTGAACAAATTATTTATGCAAATATTTCTTATGAATTTTTGCTGGAAAAAATATTCTTTCAAAATATTTTGTCAGTATGATTTTACAAGTTTATTTTAATTGGCTTGTAATAAACATCAAGTAATATATTTCAAATTTTTTTGATTTGAGGTAGTCCCGGTCGACCGCACGATCAACCAAGTACTGAGAGAGGCATAAACTCTCATCCCGGTCAACTGCCTATTCCACCGAGAGAGAGAATGAATGCTCCCTAGTTCTCCCCAGTCGACCCACTAAAAATCTCAGTATTCTCAGGTTTTCCCCGTCGATCGCTTGGTCGATCACAATAAACTATAAAACAACAGAACATTGGGGTCGGTTGACCGCCCGGTCGACCCATAGTCAGTTTTGATGTATATATTGTTGTTTTCAAAACCCTAGATTCATTTCTTCTTTCCTTTTCTACTTCTATGTCGACTCTTCACCCAAACCTATCGATTTCTTATCCAAAATTCTTCCATCTCTCATCAAATCTCCTCAAGATTTTTTTCAAGCACCTGGGTTCATCATTTGGAGTTGATTTGTGGAGGAAATTGCTAACCAATTTGGTGTATTTTTTCAATCCCTCTTTCTTTAAGTTTTAACTATTTTACTTCAATTTTTCTATCAGTTTCCGTCCTTCATCATGTCTTCAAAGAGAGCAAGGCATGACAAGCCTGAAAAATTCAAGAAATCAGACTCTATATCTAAATTCACTTCCCATGGTCCTTTTGTTTCAGAGAATGCTAAATTCAAGCATTTCATCTTCTGTAAAAAAATAGATTATCTCAGGGAGAACAGTAGTGCTCACCGAATTTTAGCACCTCAACCTTGCTCAAATATTTCAAAATTGATTTCTCTGGTGATACTGCCTATCCTCCTTCTGTTGACATTGATTATACCTTTCTGAGGAGGATGTAATCCGGCACTCGCGCACATGCTTAACCCTGTCCTGTTCATTCCACCTTAGCTTGCTTTTGGTTCCTCTTCATCATCTGCAGACCCATACTCTGCCCTGATGAACCAGATGACTACTATATCCCTAAGACACTCAGAAGACATAGTGAAGATTTTGGCTAACCAGGAAGAGTTTTGGAACACACTTGCTTATGTTTGTTCATCACATCTTTATTATCAAGCTTGTGTGAATTATTCCTTTGCTCAGTATGAGTGGCCTCAACTCATGCCTACTGGTTACACTCATCCACTTCAAGCCGAGGGTTCTCATTTCGAGCCCTGGGTTGTGCCTATAGAGCCTGTTGGCGTGTATCGTCTGCTTATTGATGAGCCTGACGATCCACTTTACACCGGTGACAAGGATTTCTTCTCGGATGAGTGAGCTGTTCCATGTTTCCCAGCTTTTGATGTCGACAAAAGGGGAAGAAGGAGCTGAAGGATATTGAAATTCTAGGAGCTATTTTGTTGCTTCAGTACTTTTTTGTTTATGTTCATGCTTTAGTACTTTAGTTTGGTTTTGTAATAACTCAAATATTTATGACTTTGTGAACATTGGGCTGTAGTAGTATGTAGTATTGGTATTTTGTCACTTTGTGAACATCATGGTTATGGTTTATGTGTTAGTACTATGTGGATTTGGTTGATAAAATATTGGGTACTTTGATTGGAATAGAAACTCATATATGTTTGTTTATTGTCATATGTGATTGTTTGGTTTTAATTGTGATGATCCATTACATTTTGTTTGGATAGATGGAGGTTGGATGGATGGAGTGAACTTTGGGCTGTAGTAGTTTGTAATATTGATATTTTGAGACTTTGTGAACATTATGGTTATGACTTATGTGTTAGTAATATGTGGATTTGCTTGATAAGAGATTTGGTACTTATATTGGATTACAACCTCATATATGTTTGCTTATTGTGATAATCCGTTATATTTTGTTTGGATGGATGGAGGTTTGACGGATGGAGGATCCATTTGCGCATACTAATTTCTATTTCTATATCTTTGCATGCAAAAATTTTATGCATAGTATTTACATGATAACACTCCTATATGTATGCTTTACTTGTTGCATTGAGCTAAAAAGACATATTTCATATATGCATGTGTTTAGGAGGAGCTTCATTAGAAGCCGCTTTCACTTTTTTTAAAATAACTCTATGAGTTTTGTCATCATCAAAATTGGAGAGACTGTTAACCTAAAGGCCCTTCACCTTAGTGATTAGTCTATAATTCTGCATTTTAATATCACATTTTTCTAACAATTTATGAAGAAAATAACGCTTCTTACTCGTGTTTTGGTCTCTTCTCCAGATAATAAAGATTAAAAGGGCAAAAGGGTAATAAGAGCTTAATTAATCCCATTTTTGGGTAATTAAATTCAGATTTCTTAGAGGCCAAGCTAGAGAGTTTCTAGAAGATACATCGAATCTAGACATTGGCACGAATTTGATGAGAACCTGGATCCAAGCACCTGAATCCAAGGATACCGGAAGGTCCTAGAAGCGAGACGTGACCGCTCGCCAAAACCAAGGACCTAAGTCCCTGGTATAGCTGCCACGTTTTCGTGGTCATCTTGGTGAGCCAGGCGTCAATTTTCGACGCGTGACCTCATCTCGTTTTTTAGAGGCTTCCTTTGCCTATTAAAAGCCCTACAGAGAACCTGAGACGGGATTCTGAGAGCAATATCTAGGGTTTTCTCTTTAGTGTAGGTCTTTTTCTTCTTTCATTTATATTTTTTTTCTCTTTTTAGATTCATGTTTTAGGGCTGAGATGATTCAGAGAGAGATGAGAGATATTGATGTAATAGAGAGTGATAATCTATGTAAAGGTATCTCCTTTCTCCTCTATTGTAATCTTCTACATAATACTTAGCTAATTTTTCTTCTTATGATGACTAACTACTAACCACTAACTACTAACAAGCTAACCACTTATTTGATAATCCACATGAATCTAATAGCATCTACAAGGCCTTACTCTAGCAAAAGCCATTGATGGCTCATGATGATGTATTCTAACATTCTAACATCTAACCACTAACTTGCTAACTTACAATGCTAACTTTATTTCAAGCTCACCTCTAACCAATTTTGATGATCTAATAATGGCTTGCATCTTGTTTTGTGGTTTGGATGTTGAGGAACAATCTCATGTGCCACGCTTTGTATCGTCTCTTGACGGCAAGGATTAGTGATGGCCAAGGATCCATGTGAGGTAAGTATCACTAAGAGGTTAGCATCCTAGTAGAATAATTAGTAGTTAGAAACTATGAGCTTTATTTCATAGCTTTTCTTCTCATTTCACTTTGTCTTAAAAACCATTCTTCAACATAAAATTACCATTTTTATTTCATGTTGTTTTTATTTCCTATTTCTTCTACTTCTTCTTTTCTTTTATTTTGTTTTTAAACAATTTTCTAAACCACTTCACCACACTTTACACTTCTTGTTTTACTTTGTTTTCTACTTGTTTTCTTCCACCAATTTACAACCACTTTTTATTTGTTTTCTCATCGCCATTTTCATTGCCTTCTCCATCTATTACTTCTGGATTCCTCTTTTTCCTTTTTCTCACTCTTTAAAAAAGAAGAACTTGTTAACATATGACGTGAATAAGAACCGTTAATACTTCTATCGCCCCCCGTCCCTATGGATTCGACCCGTTGAGCCAATGCTATAACGGAAGTATCGCGAGAACATTACATGCCAACTTTAACATTGATTTCATAAAATACACGTTTTCAAGTGCTGGTTTCCACCTGATCAAAAACTTTAGCGCCATTGCCACGGACGGGAATGGTTTTGAACTCACATTTATGTTAACAGTTTCTTCTCTGTTTTGGTGTGCATGTCAATATTTACAAGAGCTGAATATTGTAGAACACCTATTAGCACTGTAGATCCCTGTTCTTGAAAGCAGGAACCCAACTTTTACAGAAAAGCCGTGCAAATGTGACTTTTGCTGCGATTCCACGATAACCTTGTGGCATTTGTGTATCTTGTTATGCAGGGATGTGTAAATTGTAATAACTAGTGGATTTGTACTGTTATTTTTCTGCTTTTATTTCCTACACACTGCAATGAATTAAAAAACTAAAATACAGTATTTGAACGCTTTTAAAATAGTTTAGACATTTGTATTTAGGCACGTCAATTCAATTCCAATATACTATATTTTGTTCAGTTGTTGTAATTTGGACTGAGGTGTACATATGGCATTACATATAGCATAGGAAAAACACGTGAATGATTTACTTGCTTTATGTTATATTCATGTCTATATTGCACACTTGCACGAATTGAAATTAAGGACAAATCCCAATACAAGATCTGTGGTGGGGAGTTCATCAACCTTTCTTTACCCAAAAATCACCTCCCACTCACACAACCCAAGCTCTAATCTAAAAATGGATAGACGTTGGCCCGTAGGGACATCTCAGACTCATTAAGATATTGACTGAGGGTGAAACTTGTTTGAATCATACTCTTGTAAAATCAGTGTTTAAATTTGGGGATTAAGAGGTTACTCCTCGAAGATATCATGGTTTGACGTAATTAATGCCCTTTTTTACTAACGGATACCTCCCACTGTATTTTGCCCCTACCTCACCGATTAGCCTGTGGTTAGATTCATATAACAACTTTCCCCGGTTAATTGCCTAGTTAGGAGTCATCTAGGTTTAGGTCAACCCTAATATAGGCTTGGTTTTAATTTTTTTTGTTTTCTTTGTTTGTTGTTTTCTTTTTTTGTTTGTGTTTGTTTGTAATATGGCTCTCAACAATAATTTTTTCAATCCAAATATGAATCCATACTTCACATCAACCTCATTGTCAAATAGCTCCAACCTAGCTTTGAAAAATATGAACCAACTAAATAATCTAAATTGGATATATTCGGCTCAATATAACCCATACCTCTTATCTGATGACCAACATTCCAAAAATAATTCAACTCTTCATAGAGTCGACGGGGATTCATGCCCCTATGTCTAATTTCAACCACCTTGTCTACAATTTTCACAATTCCCATAATATTTATTCCCCAATTTTGCTTCATATACTCTTTTTCTAGAACAACCAATTGAAGAAAAACCTGAATTAGAAAAGAGCATGAAAGTTGTACAAACCATGCTTGAGTTCTAACAAAACAAGCTCGACTCACAATACTCACAAACTTTTCCACATCATGCTTCCTATACTTCTTTTCTACAACGACCCATAAAATAAAAAATCTGAGTTAGAAAAGAGTATAGAAGCTATATAAGGGGCCGAGCGATAATTTTAGAAAATGCTGGACTCCCCAATTCCACAGTATTTTCAAAACCAAGATTCTTACACTCGCTTTATAGAACAACAATTTGAAGAAAAAAGCTGAGCTAAAAAAGAGTATAGAAATCTTGAATGAATCCGCATAATAATTTCAAAAATTTTCTACCCAGTTTGTCGATAAGTTAGAAGCACAACTGAGTCAATTGGTCAATATTTATAAGAATGAGAAAACTTGCTCTTATCAACCTTTGATCAAACCAAATATCTCTTACTCTATCGATCTAGATCAGGAATCATGTTGTTTTGAAAATCAAGATTCAATTTCAGCGCACCCATTTGAACTTGACCAACATCAAAATTTTGAGAACCATATTGACATTTTGACAAATTTGCAATTTTCTGAAATTGAACTTGAGCATGAATGTGATCTTGAACACTAAATTGATAATTCAATTCTACTTCTTAATTCAATGTTGACTCTGGTATCTTTACCTCACTTCAAACATTTTCACAAGTCAGCTTTGAATCCTGTGCCCATACATCATGAAATTGAATTACCTATCTTTCAAGATTCGCATTTGGAACTTGACCAATACATAACTTCTGAAAATCCCATTGACAAATTGGGAAGTTCTCATTTTTATGAAATTGAATTCAGACAAGAATGTGACTTTGATCCCCAAATTTTTGATCCAGTTCAAATTTCTGAATCAATATTGACTCCTGTTTTGTTATATGAATTGAGCAACATTTTAGAGTTAGTTTTGATTCTCATACCTGTCATTCTTGAACTTGAATCACCAACCTTTGGAAGTCACATTCCGTTGTGGGGAAATGAATGTGAGCTTGAGTTTCAACATCTTGATTTGAATCCACCTCGTGAACAAATTTTGACTCCTAAACCTTCCCTTGAGTTCAGTCAATTTCCTGAGTCGATCATAGTTCCTATACTTCCTAAGTCCAAATCTATCATTCCATCTTTTCACACTCCATTCTGAGACAATGGTGTTGAAAAAAATAACTCTAAAATTATTTTAAAAATTTAAAAATTAGATGGGGTAAAATTCTTATTAAAAATCATCCATATACACATCATTATAGTGGGTTATATTAGAGTGGTCTCTATTGGGTTCCTTTGGATACCACATTCATTGGATTGGGCCGCATTTTGTGGACCAATCAGACCACCACCGAAACCACCACCTTGAGGTAATTTTTTCTTCCCTCTTTATTTGTTTCATGCATACATACATTCAAGATGCATTGTGGACAATGCATGAGATAAGTGTGAGGGAGGGTCTACTAACATAGAGTTTTTAGATTTTCTTTCTTTTTCACTTCTTTTAGGATATTTTTTAGAAATTTTCCTTTTGTATAGGAATTTTTTTCTTTAAAAATATTTTGAAACAAGAGACAAAGTTTTGATCTATTTTTAAGAAAATTAGGATGATCATAGAAATTAAAGAAGGCTTAATTATGACATCTTAAATCTAGTCAAAATAATGAATCTTGTTTAAAATTATAGGCTAAGTAAGATAGATAAGAAAGATAATTTTATCTTGAATTTCTCCCTTAGATAGTATGCACTTTACACTTACACATTTTTGGGATGGAAACAATGAACTAAAAAGCCATAAAACAAAAATAAAAAAAATATATGATATATATGAATAAAAAACTACTTATTAAAGCTAGATAACTATGCCTCAAGAAGCAGGATTATTCACGGCTAAGGTGGTCAAAAGAAACAAATAATCTCCTAAGTTTTCTGACCTTATTTACTCGAGTCCTTAGGCCCGAGGGATGTTTTCTCATCTGGTGCCCTAAGACCGTCTGGTTTGGGAGTCATCGATCAAAGGCTCACTACCCTGCTATATCTTTATTTTTGATTCAAAGTTTTAGAAAATCAAAAGAAAATAAGTTTTGGGATTCTAATTTCCTGCTCTAAATTTCTATATCTTTTCTAAAGTTTTATCAAGTATTTTCGCTTTGTATTTCTTTTCCAAATACTTTGATTTTTTTACATACTTGAGCCAATCAATTCTAAATCTATTTTAGAATCTTTGTTTTGTGAGAAAAATTATTTGTGGTCTTTTAAGATTACTTAGAGTGGTTGTGATGATTGGATCACTAAGTTTATTTCTTTCTTTGCTTTTGCTCCCTCTTGTGTAGAGGTGTGAGAGTTGGAGTTGTGTACTCCAAGGTTGCAAGTTGTAATTTCTCAGTGGAGGTCCCTGTGTGGAAGATCCAATAGTGGATAGTTGAAATCCTTCTGTGTGAAGGTGAAGACGTAGAGCAGTGGCTCGAACCTCGAAACATATCCCTGTGTTTGCATTTGATCTACTTTCTCTCAACTCTCATCTCTCTTATATCTTGCATTTCTATACATTATTCATATTCATATATATATGCTAGATATTGTTTGGGTGCCCACACTTGTGTTCAACCAAGAGAGCTATTGAAGCACCTCAACTCTTAGTTTAGAGAAATCACGAGGAGTAGTTTCAGAGCATTTCACAAAAAATTTAGGCTCACTCTTAATTACACGTTGTGTGTTAGCAATTAGTTTTTAAATTTTGCATTATTTGCATTAGACTAGCACTACACCTATTCACCCCCTCTAGGTGTACTTTTAATTTGTATTAAAGTTAGTGCTCCTGATGTTCGGTTTAACCACCTTGGAGTGAGATTCTCATTTGCTAATCTATTTGTTGTTTTGCACACATATTAGTTTACACTCATGGACTATCTTGCCCCTCCCATGTATAATGTTTCCAACATTGACATTTAAAAATTTAAAATAAGTGCTTACCTCAAAACCCTAGGATTGCATGTCTATCTTATCACTACCAAGAAATCTTATCTTGGTAATAACAAGTAATTAGAGGTCAATACAAAAGCATTGCATGTACTTAGGCAAATACTAAGAAAAGAATATTTTTCTATTGTTTGTCATTGTGATTCCACTTTTCTAGTGTGAAACACATTGAGCTCTCTCAAGGAACAAACTCCAAACATTATGGAGAGAGAACCCATTGTAGATGAGTCCGAGAAAACGTGCCATATGGTACAACGGAATGACTCCCTTAAGGTAAATTCCGACACTCATCTTGATGATTGTGCTAGTTCTTCATGTGATGATAATGCTATAGATACTCATGCTTTAAATGAAGAACTTTTGATGTTTTATGAAAACTTACTTTCAAAATACAAACTTTTAAAAAGCAAGAATTTTGAATTATAAGAAGAAAATAAAAATTTATTTCAAAACTTAATATGATTTTACATGAGAAGCTTGAATTTCCAATGAAAAGGACTCATTAAAAACCCAACTTGATCTTGCTTTAAAAGAAAATGAAATTTTGAAAAATAAAAATGATTTTGATGTTGTTTTGAATAAGAATGATGTTTTTTCTTCAAAACTTGATTTTGTTTTAAAAGAGAATGATTATTTGAAAAATAAAATTGTTTTAATTTCTAAAAAATTAGAATGATTTCTTTAGAAAAAATTTCTTTAAAAAATGCTTTTGATTCTCATGTTTGTCATGCTTCCACTCCTTCATATTCTTGTGTTTCTATTGCTTGTCGTACATTTTCTTCAAGCATTGAAAATGATATATGTGTGTTGAAGAAGAGTGTTGATTGTTTGGGTTCCATTTTGATCCAATGTGCTATGAATCACAAGAGATTGGAATTCCTGTTTCGCAAGAAACATGCTTCACATATGCATGCACATCATTCACGGCGTACATATGCTTCTCATATTCACACACATGATACCATGTATGCTAATGTGTACACTTGTACACATTGTGGTCGCACAGGCCACCTTGCAAAATTTTGTTATTATAGGATACATGCTTTAAATTTTGCAAGTAAGTTTGTTTGAGTTAGGAAAGGTGTTAACCTCCATGGACCCAAGAAAGTGTGGGTACCAAAATTTACCCTTATTTTATTTGATGTAGGTATGGGCTCTTACACTACGTGAGAGTATTGGTACCTTGATGGTGGATGCGTTTCGAGCTATATGATCATATTTATGGATGCATCACTTTCAAGGAATGGTTGGTGGGAAGACCTCCATGGTTTGGAGACCTAGACACTAGTTTATTTAATTTTGATAACTATCTCTAACTTTTTGTTTTTGTTTACATGCATTCTTTTTGATGATTTCTAGCATGTATTGGTTTTCATGTTCATTATGTTTAAATGTGTGTTTATTAGACTTGTGATATATACACACAGTATTTGAGATATACCCAGGTTCATATGGATTCATATTTTTACATTCTCACTTTAGTTTAGCTATTGTGTATATCTTAGTTTTAATAACACTTGCACTTAGACTAATGATCATTTTTATTTATCAACCATGTTTTGATATTTTGTGCTTCATGTTTTGATTACATGTTTAAATGTAACTTTTATTAAAATTTGTGTTTATACTTGTACAATTAGAACGCTATCTTGATTATTATGTTTGGGTGCTTCATTGCTCATGTGTACTCATTGGATGTATTTATATAATATAGTTTTGATGGTTCTTGCATTTACACATGTATTCCCTATTTTGTACATATTTTTTTGTTTAGCTTCATGTATATGTAAATTTTGCTTTAAAACTATATGATATACATGTTCTATCCTTGAGCCACTTACTTTCATACAATATAATTTTGTGGACTTATTTATGTTTAGGATAAATATGTATGATTTAGTTTTGATAAAACATACATATATCTTGAAGTTTAGTTTTCAAAATCTTTATGTGATTTTGATGAAAAGAAATTTGTTTGTTTTGATTAAGCTTCATTGTATTATCTCTATGATTATGCTTATTATATGACTTTTGAACACTCTACATCTATTGTGTTTACTCATGATTTTGATTCATGAGAATCTTTGTGCTCTAAAGCTCTTTGAGTATCATTTATTGTGTAGTTAGCATACTTTCATGAGATATATATTTGTTTTTATTCCTTGCATTAAGGATTTCATACTAGTTTTTAAAATTTTCTTAAAACTAGTTTCGTATTCTTCAATTGGTAGAGCTTTCAAACTATGTTAATATATTTTCAAATCATATTTTTGAAAACTCCTACCATCAATGGGAGATTGGTTGGGTGACCATGCCTTGTATGCTCTTAAATGAATATCTTTAAAACATGTGCATGAAAGGGTGAATGTTATGAGATATGCATGATTTTAATGAAAATTGACTTTTGTATACTCATACTTATTTTCTATATATTTATGCTTCATATTTCAATTGATATTATTTATTGCTCTGATCATACATACATATAGAAGTTTTCTTGTGCTATAAACATATATGATCATACTTTTTTAGCACAAATTATTTTCTTACTAAGCTTGATTTAGTTCTAAAATGTTAAATTGGTATCCTATACAAGCTATGCATTATTTTTATTGGTATTTCCAAAATTGGAGAAAAATTCTTGCTTTTACATTCACTTGGTATTTCAATACTTTCAATCAGTATCTTACTCCCATCTTTTTGAGAAAAATATTTTATTTTAGAAAATATTTACATTTTCAATATTGGTATCGATAACTTTAAATTAGTATTACTTTTCAATTGGTATCTATATTGCAAAATGGTTTAAAGTTTTACCTTCAATTGGTATCTTTGATTTTAAAAAAGATCTCTTTCAATTGGTATTAATTGATAAAAAGTAAAAAGATTTTGTGTTTCCTTTCAATTGCTTAATTTCAATTGATAGTTTTTATTGGTATCAAAATTTTGTTTTCGTTTGTATTTCCTATATGCAAGGGGAGCTTAACAACTCCTTTACATATAGATTTATATTGTTTATTTTTTCTTCACCCCTTTGTTGATGAGTGAAAAAAAGGGGGAGAAAGATTTGAGTTTATATATCCATGCATGTTTTATCAATTGTTTATGCATATATACATGTGTTTTATGATTTGTTTTATGATTCTTATTGCATATTTTTTATTATTGTTTATTAATATATGAGCTTACATTGGTATCTATTTGTTTATTGCTATGCATGAGTTAAGGGAGAGCTTCTATGAAGCTTGTCTTTAGTCCATGCATATATAACTCTATGAGTTTTGTCATCATCAAGAAGGGGGAGATTGTTGGCCCAAAGGCCCATCACTCTAGTCTTGATGATGATTAACTCATGTAGTTATAATTACTAATGATCTAGTATTTATATAGTTTCAGTTATTGATCAAGATCTTATTAGGTATTTAGCTGTAACAAAAGATTCAAAGTCATATTTTGAAGCTAGCACATGTTGATTCAAGAGCTCGCGCGTCAAGATCTCATGTAGTACTCGAGATGGAGTCAAGCTCATTTGAATCATGTTTGGATCGAGTCGTCTTGGAGATGAAGATCGACGAGAAGACTTCAGTTTACATTTGTTTAGTTTTGTTTAGATCTTGTGTAAGGATAGTTTAGTTTTGATATGCTCAAGTATACACACACACAAAAGTTCAAAAGTTTTGGTTTCGGTTTAACCGTTTTGGATTTTCAAGAATACATATATTGTTTTCATGAATAGATAGAATCAAAAGTAGTTTACATGGTTTATGTGTATATTGGATTACATCCATATACATTGATGATTCATATTGTTTAGAAAAACTTATTTTAATTTGTATCTAGTTCATGTGTTTTAAAATTTATTTTTATCAAAACTTAGTTTTGGATTTAATGTCAAAAACATAGATATATCTTTTATATATGTATTGGATTCTGTCCATACACACTATGCTTCAAATGTATTTCTATATCTTATTTTTGTATATATACAAGTTTTGAAAAAATCGGTTTTTCTTTTCAAAATCTTAGTTTTTGGAAAATATAGTTTTTCGTTTAAAGTTTAATTTCTATGCCTAAAAAATAGTTCAAATTGTTTGTAATATGTGGTGATTTTTGATCACACATATTTGTACTTCAAATATTTACATGAACTTATTTTTGTGAATTTTATGGAGTTTTATGGGATTTTATAGGTATTTAAAAGCCAATATGTACTAACTTATAACCTTGTTCTGGGTTGCCCGACGGTTGACCGACCGGTCGACCGATCTAGTGGCTCGGTCGAACGGACGATCGATCGATTTGCACAGAACGTGCACAAGCCCATAGGCCATTGGGGCTCTCTAGATCTGGCCCCAGTCGACCAAGCGATCAACCGACCAGAGAGGCCTGATCTCTAGTTTTGGCCTCGGTCGACCGGGCGATCGACTGATAGGCGTTTCCCTATGGGGCAGTTGACCAGCCGATCGACCGACGACTCAAACGGTCGAAAGCCTGACCGTTGGCCAGTCGAAAATTCGACGGTTGACCAACAGCCCATTCTGGGCAGATTTTGACCCCCAACGACTATATTTTGGAGAGCCTGATGAATAGGGGTTTTGAGGCCTGTTTTCATTAAGATATTTCAAGAGAAATTTTATCAGTTTTCTTGTGCCTTCTCGTCCATTTTCTAAAGTGTTATAAAATAAGTTTTAGAGCTTCAAATCTGTATCATTATTTTTTATTCAAAGTTTTGGAAAATCAAAAGAAAACAAGTTTTGTTATTCTAGTTTCTTTCTCTAAATTTGTATATCTTTTCTAGAGTTTTTTCAAGTGTTTTCTATTTGTATTTCTTTTTCAAACACTTTGATTTCTCACATACTTGAGCCAATCAATTCTAAGTCTATCTTTAGGATCTTTGTTTTGTGAGAAAAATTGTTTGTGGTCTTTTAAGATCACCAAGAGTGTCTGTGATCATTTGATCACCAAGTTGTATTTCTTTTTTTACTTTGTGTCCCTCTTGTGTAGAGGTGTGAGAGCTGGAGTTGTGTACTCCAAGGTTGTAAGTTGTAATTCCTCAGTGGAGGTTCCTGTGTGGAAGATCCAATAGTGGATAGTTGAAATCCTTCTGTGTGAAGGCGGAGACGTAGAGCAGTGACTCGAACCTCGAAACATATCCCTGTGTTTGCATTTGATCTACTTTATCTCAACTCTCAACTCTTATCTCTCTTATATCTTGCATTGCTATACATTGTTCATATTTATATACATGCTAGATATTGTTTGGGTGCCCACACTTTGTGTTCAACCAAGAAAGCTATTGAAGCACCCTAACTCTTAGTTTAGAGAAATCATGAGGAATAGTTCCAGATGCCTTCATGGGAAATTTAGACTCACTCTTAATTACACGTTGTGTGTTAGCAATTAGTTTTTAAATTTCGCATTATTTGCATTAGATTAGCACTGCACTTATTCACCCTCACTCTAGGTATACTTTCAGATAATCCACATGAATCTAATAGCATCTATAAGGCCTTGCTCTTGCAAGAGCCGTTGATGGCTCATGATGATGGATTTTAACATTTTGACATCTAACTACTAACTTACTAACTTGCAATGCTAACTTTATTTCATGCTCACCTCTAACCGGTCTGGATGATCTAATAGTAGCTTGCATCTTGTTTTGTGATTTGGATGTTGATGAACAATCTTATATGCCATGCTTTGTATCGTCTCTTCAAGCCAAGGATTAGTGTTGGCCAAGGATCCATGTGAGGCAACTATCACCAAGAGGTCAGCTTGCTAGTGGAGAAATTAGTAGTTAGAAACCATGAGCTTTCTTTTATAGCCTTTCTTCTCATTTTCACTTAGTTTTAAAACCATTATTCAAAATAAAAGTACCATTTTTATTTCATGTTGCTTTCATTTCCTATTTCTTCTACTTCTTCTTTTCTTTTATTTTGTTTTAAAATAATTTTCTAAACCACTTCACCACACTTTACACTGTAGACTGTCTAAAAATCATTGAAGACAAGTCGTTAAAAAGCAGAATCCAAACTCCAGACGCAAGGCTAGTCATCGCCACTAGCGCAGCATTAAGACGCGAGGGTCGAAACTCGCGTCTCAACATTACTGCGAGGTCCAAGATGCGAAGCGCGAAAGCCGCATCTTAGCATTATTGTAGTACCAAGACGCAGAGCTTGAAACCCGCATCTCATATGAAGCTTGACGCGGAACTGAAAACCCGCGTCTCTCAAGCATTACTTCAGTAGCAAGACGCAAGGCTTAAAACCTGCGTCTTAGTTATAACTACCCTTATTACTGGGTTAATTACTGCCCACATAATGAGAGAGTTAACCCCCATTATGGAGTTTTTTAGGGGACACGTTTACCCCCTGAAACCTCTATAAATAGCCTAGTTTGCTATGAAAAAGGGGTCGAAAAATTCTTGGTAAGAAGAACTTCGGTTATAAGCCATAGAAGCACCAAGACCTCTAGCTAAAAAGAAAGAGAGAGAGTTCTACTCTTCGAACAACTTGCTATGTACAAGTTCGTCTTTGCCTACAATCTCTTTGCGATCCTTGGTAGACAGAATCTGTGTTACTTCGTTTACTATCCAAAGAGAGGATTCCCAAAGGACCTGACGCTCACCCGATCAACGGAAAAAAAAGATTCACTTTCCATCGTCACATCAAGAACCCAGCTTTAAACAAATGGGAGATTTAAACTTGAAATATCTCTCCTCTCTTGTAAGAGGATTATTGATCCGCTGTAATTTTCTTTACAATCAAACAAAGAAGTTACTCCTTGATCTTCAATTTTCCCCCACCAAATAAGAGATGGCGACTCCGCTGGCGACTACTTTCTCTACCGATGAGCAAGCTGTGGCACAAGGTGACGTCACCTACAATGGAAAGACGGTCGAATCACTTGTCGTGGAGTTCGACCTGGCAAAGTATGAAGAGTTCCTCTCTTCTGGCTCCAAGAGCCCTAGGGCGCGGTAGTACCACAAGGTCTTTTCGGGGACTTGCTCTCAAGTCCGCTATGAGACCCCGACAGATGCGACTGACAAGAAGAGTGTCACGGCTGATCATATCACACGTGACTCCCGCGTCAACATCTCCCATGAGACCCACAAGGTCGACGTTGTTAATGTTCAGCCCGTTCATGCCCGTCCCCTTCCTCAGCTCCAAGTCACCGGGGATTCCCAGCAACCCTTACGGCGTAACCGGAACGCTGAATGTCGATAGAGACGATGCGCGTGACAATTGCAAGCGCAAGAAGTTAGAACAATCATCTGTCCAGTAGAGACAAAACGCAAGGCTCAGGCTTGCATCTCTTCTGAATTGCGTCAGATGCATGGAGTCTGCGTATGGAGACCCAAACGCGAAGCCCAACAGGCTTGCGTTTCTGAGACTCTACTTCCCAAATGCGACGTGCACCAGCGTGAGGGTTATCCTTCTTTTCAGAGACACGAGACCCGCGTCTCTACGACCAGACGCGAAAATGAGAAAACCCGCGTATCTCAACTATCCTGATCGAACACGACAATCAAAAATGTGAGGTCCGCGTTTCTGCTCAGTAGAGGCACGAGACCCATGTTTTAAAGGCAAAACGCAAGAGCCGCGCCTGTTATGCGCAACGCGGGCTCCACGTTTCTGAACCCTGCGTCTTGAATTCTCGACGTATGGTTGACCCTCAGAAGCTGAAAAGCCCTCAACAACCTGAGGCCAATCTCTTTGATCCCCCTCCCACGGATCTAAGAGATGAAGAAGAGGAGTGCTAATCTGATCACTCCATCTCGTTGTTGTGAACGGCTTATCACGACAATGTTCTCTGAATGCCGCTGCAGCTCACGTGCAAGCAAATAGTCGATATTCAGGCAATCGACTCAAACATCCCGATCAGCCAAAATATATCGCTCCCATAGAAGGAGGACCTTCTCTGACGTGGAGCACCTTGAAGCCCTGTAAACATGACAAGCAGAAGTAGGGAAAAACAACCAGAAGTCAGCTCTGACAAGTCCGACATGGAACCAGAAGTTGTGTATCGGCATACTCGCACTTGGACTGGTGCGGTCGCCCCGATCAACTACAGTACCCTAGCTCGGAGCATTGAAGTAAATGAATCACATTCCGCCGTTGTAGAGTCACAGGCCTCTAACTCTTCCATAGAGAAGGAAGCGTTTGCATACATGACGAATATTCCCGAGGAGACGGCCCGGCGCTTTGAACAGCAAGCCCAGGTCTAGAGGGAACAATTTGATATGATTCGCGCTCAATAAGAATCTATTAATACCCTCAAGCAGATGCTTATACAATTGTTTGAAGACAAGAGGAAGTCAACCGACAAAACCTCCTCTAAAAAGTCTAAAGGCAAACGAAAAGAAGGAGAAAGCTCATCTTCTGTACATATCGAGGAGAAGGAGCAATCTACTTCTAAGTCGTCTAAATCCTCGTCTAAGGAGGAGGCAACCCGGACCATCTGGACCATGGAAGTATTCATTCTAAAAGAATGAGTCAATTAGAGCAGCGTCTAGAAGCCCTTACTAATCGAAAATGCCTCCAAGAAGCAGGAGTGGTCCGGCCATATCCGGTTGAGTGGGACCTTGTTCCATACCCTCCCAAGTTCAAAGCTCCAACCCTACAGGCTTTTGACGACAAAGGGTCACCGAACTAACATATCTACTACTTCAAGTCTCAAACGGGAAACGTGGTAGATAATGATGCCATCTTGGCACGTTTGTTCATCGACACTCTAAAGGGGCTTGCCTTTGAATGGTTCATGAAACTCCCAGAAGGCTCCATTAAAAATTGGAGTGATCTGGAGAAGCTCTTCCTGACACGCTTCTTCAAAGATGACTCAAAGATCACAATGCCTACTCTCCTGGCCACAAAACAGCGAAAGGGAGAGTCAGTCAAATCATTTGTAGAGAGATTTCAGAACATGGCACTCTGATGTCCTAGCGGTATGACCCAGGCCACCCTAGTAGAAACATGCTGCCACAATCTACAAACGTCACTCCTAAGCCAAATAGGAGTTGCTAAAAGCCGCACCTGGAAGCAATTGGTCCAGCAAGGTGAACAGGCTGAAGAAATTGCCGCCAGGGTTAGAGCATAAGAAAACAAACCCAGACCCGAGAAGTCGACAAGGTGTATGCCAAAAACATCTTTTCAATCAAAAAGAAAAGATAATTTGGTGACAGAGACAAAATCCCCCGTCAAACCTCAGCCGGTCAGGAGAAGTGGCTCTTCAAGTCAGCCACGCGCCAACAAACAGTATTCCTTCAAAGACGAACATGTTAATTCGTTGTTCAAGTTACTCAACAAGAGCAACAGATTGAAGCTTCCTGAAGCTAGACATCCTGAAGAAGTCGGTAAAACCGATAATCCTAACTACTGTCTGTATCATAGGATGCTGGGGCACCCCACCAAGAGCTGTTACGTCTTCAAAGACATTCTTCAACCTCTGATTGATGCAGAAGTGCTAAAGCTCCATCCAGAGCAGAAGAAAGTGGCGGCTAATATGACATCATTTCTTCAGTTTGGAAAACAGCCTCCAGCACCGTCCGGAGTAGTTCCCATCCCGAAAGGGGAACTAAGAATGATTAATGCGGACCCACATCACCAACAAGAGAAGGGTCCTGTACCCATCCCCATACCTCAGGGGGAAATTATGTGAGTTTATCCTGACCTTGTGGATAGCGATTAATGGACTACTGTTACTAATAGAAGGTCCAAAGGTAAGGCGAAAGCTTCGTCCTGTAATGTGGTGTGCGCTTCTTCCCGATAAGCAAAAACTGATGTTCCCTCACGAACTGATTCAGAAGAGAAAATAATTGTTCCTACTGCAGAACTTAATAAATCGCTCGTGGCAGAAACTCGTTCGGGTCAGTCATATTTAAAAAAGTATGATGAGATGGTGGCAAGTCCTCCTAAACCCACTACAGAGTCAGCCAAGCCCTCCACGAAGCAACTGGTGGAGAAGTAGAAAGAGCTTCGGTTTTCTAAGGCTCTCCCAAAGGACAACATGAAAGGATCTAGAACACCTTACTGCTTTGACGTCCTTGCTCAATTGGCCAATATTCCGGCCAAAATCACACTTTACGAGCTCTTGAGACTATTAAAGTCAACAAGAGAAGCTCTAAGGGAAGCCCTAGCTAATGCTGAGGTCTTCATGGCCCAGATTCCAACTGGAACACAGGAGGAGGATGTAGAAGACTGCCTCCATGCCTCCCAAAATGCTCCCTGCATCACCTTCACGACAGATGATATGTAGGTTAAGGGGAAACATGATCGGCCCCTGTACTTCACAGGGTATATTGGATTGTTTAAAGTAAGCCACATTCAGGTAGATCCAGGATCCGCATTGAGCATCATGCCTAACCGGGTCATGCAGTACTTAGGAATTCCTACCCACCGATTGAGCACCACCCAGATTACCATCTATGGTTTCAACGCCAATGGTACACGCCCAATGGGGAAGATCAAGCTCAAATGTCAAATCGGGGACCTAAAATCTGAAGTGACGTGCCATGTGATCGACGTCGACACTTCATACAATTTGTTGGTAGGACGACCGTGAACTCATCTTAATTCCATCGTCCCCTCCACTCTCCACAAAGTTATGAAGTACATTGACGAAAGTGGGAAAGTCCGAACATTGATTACCAAAAGGCATCCGTTCAAAGGGGTAGAGAACTATTTCACAGACTCCCTCCTGTACCAAGACTCTCTGAAAACAAATAAGGACCTACAACTAGAGGAACCAGACTCTGGTAACGAAGCTGACACCGAGCCAGAGGTGGAAGAAGAGTGCATGTGGGAATTAGATCCACTTGTAACGAGCATTAATAAGCTCAAGGTTAATAACACTGCCGATGATGTAAGCGGGTGATATATTAACGAAGAGTTAAATTTGGCTTACTTTTCTGTGTTCGCTTCTGATTCAATGCCATCGGACACTAGTACCAAAGTAGATAATGACCCCTGGTCGGCAATGGATGCTCTGACATCATTGCATGTACCAATGAAGTCATCCGTCAAAACATACCAAGATGTCAGTGATACGTACGAATCAGTAATCATGGTCCCAACAAGATGCAAAGGCCAAAAACTAATCCTTATTGGACAAATCAAGTCCGAACTGATGTCTCGTGAAGAGTCAGAAAGTGAGAATGAATCTCCCTAGTTCACTCATTATGAGCCAAATATACTCAGAATGATGGAAAGCATGGGGTATGATCTGACAAATGGTCCCAGGTTGAACTTCGGCAAAGGAAGAAGAACACTACTTCGGTCTTTCATTACGAAAGGGAGAACCCCTGATTATTACATCGAACTCGCAGGGGTTTGGGTTATGTATCAATCCAAATTCCGTCAGCCTCTGAGTCTAAAGAGTTACTATACCATAACTACTCATCTGGCACGTCATCATGGGAATCTGAGATTAGTGTCGGCAACATCTTCGGAGAACTTTCAGTAAACATGGTTTCAACAAGCCACCTGGAAGACGGAGATGAAGAAATGATCCAGTCTGATACAGATCCTTGGATCAAACACCTAACACTCTCTGGGATATTCGCTTTGAATAACATGAACCACCCACGGAAGATAAGGTCATCCAGATTAATCTGGGAGAGGAGGCTAATCCTAAGCCCATCTTTATAAGCGAAAGCCTATCATCCTCCGAGAAAGAAGATTTAATATCTCTTGTGCGAGAGTATATAGATGTTTTCACTTGAAATTATGAGGACATGCCTGGGCTTGATCCTCGAGTGGCTATGCATCGCCTTAACATTAATTCAAACGTGAAGCCAGTCAAAAAACAGCAGCGACGGTTCCGTCCAGAAATAATGGAAGCAATCCAGTCAGAAGTCAAGAAGCTTATAAACTCTGGTTTCATTAGGGAGGAACAACATCCTGATTGGGTAGCCAATATCGTCCCCGTTACCAAGAAAAATGGAAAAGATCCGGATTTGCATTGATTTTCGTGATCTAAATAAGGCCTGTCCCAAAGATGAATTCCCTATCTCAATCACGATATCATGATTGACAATACGTGCGGGTTTGAGCGAATGTCCTTCATGGATGGATTCTCAGGGTATAATCAAATCAAAATGTATCCTGATGATGAAAGACATACTTCTTTCAGGACACCACTGGGGGTATATTGCTATACTGTCATGCCCTTCGGACTGAAGAATACAGGGGGCAACATATCAGAGAGCTATGAATGTAATTTTCCACGAGCACATGTGTAAAACAGTGGAATGCTACGTTGATGACATTGTAGTGAAAAGCCGCACCAAAGGTGACCACATAGCCGATCTTAAGACAGTCTTTGAAATCATGCGGGCACATCAATTGAAGATGAACCCCACCAAATCCTTCCTGAGGGTGGCCAGCGGTAAATTCCTAGGGTTTGTAGTAACATCCAAAGGAATTCACTTAGACTCGGAAAAAGTCTGCGCTGTTCAGGAGATGCAACCTCCAAGGAATCTTAGGGAGCTTAGAGGATTGCAAGGACGACTAGCATATATCCGAAGGTTTATCTCAAATCTCTCCAGAAGATGCCAACCCTTCACAAAATTGATGAAAAAGGGTGTCTCATTCACCTGGGATGATGCTTGCCAACAAGCATTCGAGGAAATCAAACGATACCTCACGCAACCACCGGTCCTTACAGCTCCGGTGTCCGAAAAACCTTTCCTGATATACGTTCAAGCAATGGATCATTCTTTAGGAGCTTTGCTAGCCCAGAATAATGATCAAGAACATGAGCAAGAAATCTATTATCTGAGTAGGACTATGATCGAAGCCGAGCATCGATACAACCCGATCGAAAAGGAACGTTTGGCATTGGTGTTCGCTGTCCAGAAAATGCGACACTACTTGGTGGGCCAAACTATAAATGTCATATCAAGGGTCAACCCTTTGAGGTTGCTCATGACGAAGCCATCGTCACTAAACGGTCGACTGGCAAAATGGGCCATACTGCTATCCGAATATGAAATGCGATTTTTATCACAAAAAGCCGTGAAGGGACAAGCGGTGGCGGATTTTCGGCTGAGCATCCAGATCCGAAAGCAACCGAACTTTACGAGGATCTCCCAGACGAAGTTGCTAAAGTTTGTCTGACCCAGATATCTTTTGAAAGATAAGTGTGGCAACTCTTCTTCGACGATGCATCAAGAACAGGTCCGCAAGGGCATGTCATAGGCGGAGTGGGGATAGTACTGGTTTCCCCACAAAACTATGTGATCCTTCGAGCTTTCTCATTAACCGAGCCCTGCTCCAACAATATAGCGGAATACAATGCCCTCCTTATTGGATCGTAAATAGCCGATGAGATTGGCGTTAAAAATCTCGAGGCTTACGGTGACTCTAAACTTATCGTTAACCAAGTTCGTAGGGAGTACGAAGTCAGACATGAAGACTTAATACCCTATTACAATGCAACCATCTCTATGGCTGAGAGGTTCGAAAACTTTTACATCGACCATGTACCACACAAGTAAAATGTGCATGCAGATGCACTAGCATCTCTCGCTACCTCATTAGCCCTTCCAGCCGGAGTGGTAGAGAAAATACTTGTCTACGGCCACGACTTGTATTGTCCAAGGGTCACTTTTGAAGATCACCAAAAGCCGACAGGAGACTGTCAAATCAAAGAAGCTCTTGAACCTTCGGCCAGTCCAGAGCCTAGGGATTGGCAATTCTCGTACATCGACTATACCTTGTATGGCATCCTACCTGATGATCCCAAAGAAGCGGCTGCCATTAGAAGGAAAGCCTCCAAATTCTATTATAATGCGATAACGCGAATACTGTATCGCTGATCGCATGACGGGATCCTCCTCCGCTGCCTATCACAAAAGGAGGCGCAGGAAGTACTCCAAGAAGCGCATGGTGGCATGTGTGAAGCTCATCAGCCTGGTCCAAAGCTTGGGGATCGACTCCAAAGAATGAGATATTATTGGCCTAAGATGATCCCGGATGCCATCACTTATGCCAAACGATGTCACGCCTGTCAAGTCTATGGTGATATTATCCATCAAACACCAGGATATCTTCACTCTACAACCTCTACCTGGCCATTTGAGATGTGGAGGATGGACGTAGTCGGCCCTATCAGCCCACCATCATCCAAAGGATATTGGTTCATCTTAGCTATAACCGATTACTTCTCTAAATGGTCCGAAGCTATTCCTTTGAGGGAGGTAAAGACATCTGATGTGATCAAATTCCTAAAGCTTCACGTCATCTACCGTTTTGGTATGCCACGACGAATTGTCCATGACAACGGGCCCCAATTCGTCAGTCAGGCTTTTCAGAGGTTCTGCAATAAGTTCAGAATCCAGAGTGTGTCCTCAATGGCATACTACCCAGCTGCTAACGGCCTCGCAGAAGCTGTTAACAAGACTATTGGAAAACTTCTCAAGAAATTCGTCTCGAAAAGCCAACGTGACTGGGACGACAGGTTAGGTGAATGCTTATGGGCCTATCGTACAACGGTCCAAACCCCAACGAAAGCTACACCATTCTCTTTGGTATATGGGTATGAAGCAGTACTCCCGCTAGAAATCAAATCCCATCTCTACGCGTCGCCTTGACAATAGAGATAACAAATGTGGAGAGCATCGACTGCGACTCCAAGAGCTGGAGGCTTTAGATGATAAACGTCTGCAAGCTCAACAGCAAATCGAGCTCTATCAAGCTCGAATTACCAGAGCCTTCAACAAGAAAGTCAAGGAGCGAACTTTCAAGAAAGGTGACCTTGTCTTAACTGTCAGAAGACCTATGGTGATGACACATAAGAGAAGAGGGAAATTCCAACCCAAATGGGAAGGACCATTTGTAGTAGAGTCGGTCTACTCAAATGGAGCGTATCGCCTCATAACCTCAGATGGTGATACACTTATGATGCCAATCAACGGTAAATTCTTGAAGAAATACTATACTTGATAGCACTCTTCCCCCGATCAAGTTAATACTACACCTCTGATCAAAACTCTTGATCCAAGAAGAGTTTCTTTCCTTTACTAGATCACATCACGGTAGATCAGTGTCAAGCTAATCGAGCACTAGCTGCATCATGATGCATGATGTAAATACTGAGAAAGAAACAAAATGTGAAATTTTGGTTTTAGCTTAGTTAATCTTCTGATTGACATCCGACGCCTCCGACAGCTAAGGATAGAGGAAAATTTTGGCTTTTAAGCCCAACATAAGTCTTCGACAACTCATCATGCTGAGGGGAAAAGCATGGCTAGCCCAACTCAAACGGTAGTTGGTAAAGGTACGCCAAATCTGTTGATAGCTGAGGGTTTACTAAAAATCCTAGTGGACTTGGTCCCACTCTCTCCTCCAAAATCTCTTACCTATTATCACCCACAGAATGGTAGGACCACAAAAATACCGGTGTTCATCTCCCTAATGAAATGAACTGGATTCTGTCAAGTTAATATTAAACCTCTGACAAACCAGATTTTTCAATCCCTAGTGGATTCTGTCAAGTTAATATTAAACCTCTGACAAAGAAATTCTTTAAAAATCCTCACTGTTATGTTAATACTACACCTCTAACGGCGAATTTCCCATGTCCCCAGGAAATCAACAGTTGTCAAGTTAATATTAAACCTCTGACAGTTCAGTTTACCTTCCACCAAAAGCCTCTACCAATTCTCTTCCATAGAGTGATAGGTCCACAAATGCAATCATTGCTATGTTAATACTATACCTCTGACAATGAAAATTCCAATACTCCCCAGCGAGTACGAACTTCACTTGTCTCTCCTCTACATGGAATAGCAAGATTTCAAATTTGTTAAGTTAACATTACACCTCTGACATTCCAAACTTCACTTGTCAACTCTCATCAATAGAATGACAAATCCTCAAAATTGCTCATATCGCAAATCGATTACTGTCAAGTTAACATTATACCTCTGACAAATTACTGTTAAGTTTAATACTATACCTCTAACAGTGATTAAGTTACTGCCAAGTTCAATATTAAACCTCTAACAGTTACTTCTCCTCAGGCTTCCGTATCGAAGCTGAGATGAGTGACGCTAAGTTTAACATTACACCTCTAGCGTCCAGTTCATTGCTAAGTTCAACATTACACCTATGGCCATGACTTTCCCTCGGACTTTCTTGTCGAAGTCGAGATGACCAATGCCAAGTTCAAAATTACACCTCTAGCATTACCTTCACTGCCTAGTTTAACATTACACCTATGATAGTGACACTTTCAGTCTTCCCAAATGGAGCTGAAACTCTCATTGAGTCAAGTTAATGTCACACCTCTGACTCACATCCTTGTCAAGTTAACATCACATTCCTGACAAGATTTAATCCAATCCGTTAAGTTGATATCACACCTCTAACAGTAAAAGTTCTCCTAGATCCCCTGCGAGTCTTGTTTCCCTTGTTATTCTTATTAACAGAATAACAAGTCTACTTAAAAATATTGTTAGGTTAGCATTACACCTTTAGCAGTGTTTTCATCAAATCCCCAGCTGAGTCCTAGTCAAGTTAATACTAAACCTCTGATGAATGTTCATTTGTAATCCTCCGTAGGGGTGGAAACTTCACTTGTCATTCTCATTCATAGATTGGCAAGTTCACGGAAACTATTCTACTCCTGTCACGTTAACATTGCACCTCTGACAGCATTCTTAAATTCCTGAAACGAAATTTTTCCCAACTTTAACTTGTTAAGATTATTATCATATTTTAAGCAAGCCAAGAGTTCCTACTTCTATTTAGTTAATTTTCAATGCAAAAAAGGAATTCAAGACATATAAGGAGACAAGAAAAAGTGTCACTTTTATTGATATTCAAACATATGAAAGTGATACAAGATGCTCTCTTATACAATAAGATTGAGTGTTACAATAAAGGAGTACAAAGAAGTCCCTCTCTCTCAATAAAAGGTTGCACTCACTCCTTGAGGCATTTTCACCACTCCAAATACAAGATGTTTGAAAGAGCGCCGAAGAAAGGCTGAGCAATGTTGAGACGATCGGATGCTGATTACATCATGATGCATGATGTAAACATTAAAAGAGCCCATCGTTGACCGAGAACAATGGTGTTTCTCGAGGTCGAAATGTAGCAGAACCTTCTGATTCTACCCGACCAACTGGTGTGGGCCATGGTCCTTCGTTGATGAACATCTCCACTACCAAAAAGTCATCTAATGAGCATAGGTTTTTCATCGATGTCACTTCTGGGGGTAAGATTGGTGAAGGGAGGATCCGAGACCTTATAGGTGACGTCCTCTTTCCCGTGACCTGCAAGAAGACCGTACCCACCACCATACCCACTGTAATCATGACAAACCCGGGGCATTGCTGGTGTGTCATGTCTAATAAGGCCTTGACGGATGCCATTAACAGCGCGAATTCCCCCCGCCCATGAATAGGAGCTTTGATTCTCCGAGTGCTCGCCAATCGAACATGCTCGCTGGTCAAAATATTCTCCCAGGAAGCCAGCGAAGATGCAAAAGGCTGACTGAGACTGCCAGAATCTGCAAGAAACAAAAACCAAAAGGTTACAATTCTGTTAAGGCAGAAATAGAAAAGTTTAGGGGCAGACGCGGTTGAAGTCGTGAACTTCAGACGCAGATTTAACCAGCACAGATCTGAACACGGTCCGATTTTAGACCCGCGTCCAAGATACGAGACGCGAGGTAGACTGAACGCAGAAGTCGCCACACCAGCGTTTGCGAAACAGGAGTTGCCACATCCAAATCCAAGGGCCTCGAAAGAATTAAAATTCTTTAAATCGAGAACCTCAAACGTGAGCTTTGTGTACAAAGCTTGCGTCTTAAGAGCCAAGTACAGAGTTCATCACACTCGCATTCAAAGAATTTTGAGTTAAAATCCAAGGTCAATCGACTCGCGCTTTATCAAGAAGTCTAAAAGACGTGACTTCTGAATAATAGACGCATCAGTCAGACTTCAAGAGAAGATCAAGAGATCGAATCTCTTTGAGGGGTAAGAAAATAGAAACTCAGCGGGACTGAGTATTCCATGGCGACAAACGGTTCCTACCCGCGAAAGAACCATCTAGAGGTTGAACTTTATGCATCAAGGCGCAGTCATAAAAGGTACTTAAAGCGATGCATTTTGATCTTGAAATCACTTGATAGTGATAATCTCTGAAAAAGATTAAAGGAAAGCATGAAAGCTTTGAGTTCTTGCTGTTCATTGGAACTCATCCCTTTGAAGGGAAGAAGGATAAATCAAAACGAAGACCTTTAGGATGCATGTTCTTAAAGAGGAACAGTCTGAATAATAGACTATTAAGGGATGAGGCCTATTTATAGGCAAGCCATAAGGCTTACAATTAATGGCATAAAAATCAAAACCATCAGCTTTAATTCCCGCACGAACGTCAAAGCCCAATAAGGAGCTGACGCGTGGATTGCCTCTCCGGGAAGCGTTAAAGGACATAAGTCCCCAATCTTCAACGCCGACTTGACATTTAAAGATCTAACAAGATCTTTAAGACGGGCTGTATATGACGCTTAGGAGGTTGCGTCAGGCGCAAACTCAAAGGACGCGTCCTGAAACCCGCGTCCTTTCATGAACCCGAAGGCTGCGTTCCTTTCATTCCTACTGAAAGGGCCACAACCGCATCTTCTGAAGTGGTCCAAAGTCATATCTTCTCAGCAAGCTTGGTCCACCGAATTGCGTCTTGAGTTCACACCAATTCACAAGACTTAAAGGCTGCGTCTTGAAGTCTGCGTCCTCAACAACCAGCGGAGACCCGCGCGTCATTCTCGAGGAGCCCATAACTGCGCCTCCATTGCAAGATGAAAGCCACATCTCCATCATAAACTCAATATAGCCTGAGTTTTGCGCCCTATTAAGGGATCATAGCCACATCTCTATTGAGCCAGTGCCGCGTCCTCATCAACTAGCTGAGATTCATGCGTCAGTCTTGAGGAGCCTAAGACCGCGTCTCCACTGCATCCTGAATTCTGCATCCTGACAGAATCAAGGGCCGCGTCTATGGATCTGCATCCATAAGTATGAAGGCCGCGTTCCCTTTATTGAAGAACACAAATTCGCGTCTCAGAATAACGCCTTTTTGCCTTTAAGCCAGAGTCGCATCCTTATCAAAAAGAAAATTTCGCGCGTCTTCCTTGGTGAGCCAGAACGACGTCTCCATTAGTAAGTCAGAGTCGCGTTTCCCAAAACCGCGTCTCTGCTACAAATGAGAGCTGCGGTTCGCTCAAGAACTCAGTTCAGCCTGAGTTTATTGTTCATGGTCGTACTCTATCAAAACGACTAAAGACTGCGTTTTCACAAACAGTCAAGGATTACAGTTATAAAAACTGAGTTCATCTATAGCCAGCAAAGAATTTGAAAGGATAAAGATGAGACAAAATTTTGAAGACTTTTATTATTTGACTCAAAAATGATAAAAGTAATACAGACACTCTTATTTGATAAATGGAGTGTTACAAAAAAAAAGGGAACAATATGAAAAGGAGAACAAGGCTAGTAATCCTGCTTCGCCAAAGAACAGATTCATTCGCGGAGGCGATGCATCTTGTGCTGACGTGCCCTTTCAGCCTCCACCAGAGCTTGGACCCGCAGCTCCTCCTCAAACAAAAATCTCTTCGTAGCCAGTCGCGCCTGAAGAGACTCCAACATGGAGGAATGAGCAGAAAGATTTTTTTGAACCTATGTCCTGGTAGTTTCCAGCTCTTCCAGCCTTTTTCTAGCAGCAACAAGTTTCTGCTCATTGGTCTCGATCAAGGCTTGCGCCCAGACAATGGTAATTCGAGCAGTGGTGATAACTTGCTCTGCACTCTGTATGACGATTTCAGATTCCTTGGAATGCCAATCAGTCTTTGGTGGTCAGCTTGAAAATGCTGGAGATGGCGGGCCTCTTCAGATATTTGCTCCTCCATCTCCTTTCGCTCATGTTCTTGAGCGGCAAGAAGCTTACTCAGTGTCAACCGAGCCTCATCCATTGAGCCAGCATTCTCCAGCATCCTGAGCTCCTTCAGGTGGCTCCCCAGCTGCTCAACCAGCATCAGGCATGCCCTAGCCTGTGAAGGACTCCCAGTATGACCAATGTTCTCGATCTGATTTTCGAGAAGTATTCGGTCAAACTCGAAAGAACTGCCCCTAGAAAGGATCAGGTCAACACAGGACCTCATGGAAGCAAAAAAATGTTATACCATTTGACGTGCTAGCTCCTCCATGATGTCGTTACCTGGAGACAACCCTACTGATGAACTCCCAGACCCCCTGTTCGTAACGGAATGAGAAATAGGGATCAGTTTAACTCGTGCAGGGGTAAGACCGACAACGGGCTCGTCAGACACTGAGGTAGTCGCCAATACCTCCGGGATAATTGTTGTCATAGCAGCTTCCACAGCAACAGAAGTAACAGTAAACTCCACGGCACTGGGTTCCTCGGCCGAAGTTTGAACCGTGCTATCTTCTGAACCAATGCTTGCCACAGGATTCTCTACTTGGGCTATGTCAGTGCCCTCTGTAAACCACAACATTAAAATGTCAGTGGTAATGATAAAAAGAAGAGTATTCAATACGTCAGTATTCTCTTACCAAGTTGAGGATCTGAAGATGGCAAATCCCTGGATAGGTCATATAGGGAGGAGGCCTCCCCGACCTCGGCAGTTGCACCCTCTTGAGGCATCCGGTAGCAGGAGCCTCAAGGCCCTCCTGCTGGGCCAACTCTTGGATCATCTCCTCAATAAGAGAAGAAGTTGTGGCTTCATTACTGGTAGCCAGCCCTGTAGAAGAAACCCAAAAGAAGATGTTAGATCTCATTCCTATCTTGATGGGAAATCAGTTCAGAAAGACAAAGAAAGTACCTTCAGTAGCAGTGATCCTTGCTATTGGCAAAGCCGTCACAGGGTCGTATCCCTGTATCTCTTCCTCTAAGATGTGTGAAAATTTGCTTGTGTCAGGAAGAGCGGGTTCGTCGCCAAAATCGACCTCCTCACCGGAATAATATCCATGTTCTTTGGATGAGGAAGACGACAACTCAACACAGGAGGTCTCAGCAATAGAAACCTTACCGCTAAGAACCCAGTAGTAGGGCTGGGATCGATAATCCGCGAGGTGGTCATAATTACACTGGAGACCCAGGCTGTTGCACCTCAACCCATCTCTCATGAACTGAAGAAGGCCCGGGCTGAGTTGAGACTCCCGGAATCTCAACGTCATCCCTCCCCACCAAGTCAACTTCAGGTCGCTCGACCTCTTCAGCCATGACGGGTTCACTCGCGAGTTCCCCCTCTTCTAAGATCATGGGGCCCCTGCCGCGCAGACCGCGGGAGCGAAGGAGTGGGACTTCCTCCTCCTCTTCTTCTTCACCCCCTGCTCCTCAACACTAGAAAGAACTACCTTGGGCATTGAACCTTCAGCCACCGATTCCCTCCTAGCCTTCTTCGGGATAGGCTCTCCCTTGGAAGCAGAGCCGTGGGAACGTTTAGACACAGCTTGCTGACTCTTTTTAGCGGGCTGTCCCTTAGGTGCTGCTGCCCTTGGTCCCATCCCTGCTTCCCCTCCTGTTTCCCTCTCGGCGACCTGATACTCATCCATACCTCGTATACGTTTGTTGGACTCCAACTTGTCCTTATAAGACGCCTTGATGCTCTTAATGCAAGAGGTATTTATTTCGAAACCAGGCTTCTTACTAGCCGGGAGTACCAGGTGTAGAAACTGAGGCTGGTATAACAATTGGGCATCTTGTGAGGCAAGCTAAAAACAGCTTTTGTCCCTCCAGTTACACTATAGTATCACGCCCGGGCACCTTCAAATAAATTTTCGCTGAAGCAGAGGCAAGCATTGGGGTTGCCGATATATAGTTGATCATAGCCGAACTGCCGAGCGAAACGACTGGGCATGTAAGGCTCGATCATACATGAATTCCCTTGCCGAAAGATCAGATATCCAGGCCGAATATTGATCAGCCACCAGAAGACTCCCGATGGCAGCCTTGTTAAATCATCTGGTTCGCAAGGTCGGCAAATTTATCTCCGTAAGACGCACCGCAATCTCGGGGAAGCAACGGTCGACCTGATAGTTCGAAGCGTTCAGAATACACTTCCGAACAAAGAACATGTAGTAGTTAGACCAGCTCGAATTTTTCAGCTTCTGCACGAAGCGAACAAAACCTACAGAAAGAGGCACCGCCGTCATTAGTGAAGGGTAGTATATAACGTACCAAGCCATCAAGTACGTATATGGAAGCTCGATCTTGGGGTTAGGGGTCTTCACTCTCAGCCTTCCCTCCGAATCAACCTCTGGCCTGCCCTCAGAGTTGACAATGGCCTCCACTTGGAACAGGCTTTTAACAAGAGCCTATAACTCACTCTGAATTTCAGCCACCATCGCTGGAAGGAAAGCGATAGACTTTCCGTAGGCGAACAAAACCGCCAGGTATACCACATCGGCAATAATTACTTCATGTGGCAATGTTGGCACCACACAACATTTCAGCCACAGCATAAGGAAGCCCGCCAATAGGGCCCGGTCAGAAATGCGAACTTGGGCTAGTGATGAAAACTTTCAAAGATCGTATCAGGTCTGAAAGTGTCCTCGTTCGACTCAGTGGTGTAAGAGCTTGTAGTGGCATCGATCCTCTCAGCAATTTCCTCATCAGTGCAAGGGGCCAGACTAGTCACCGGGCTATCCTTCTCATTTATGCCATTGAACAGATAGCTCCCCCAGGACATCTGCTTGACACCCCTGTTCCTCCAAGAGGATATTTGGCTGCAAATGTGGAAGTGGCACAACACTTCCCAATATGTCTCATACACCTGAGGGTCCTCTTTCTTCAGGAGGTGAAGCTCCTTAGAAGACGGGACGTATTCTTCATAAGGGGGTCTCCCATAACAAGCCCCAAAACTTCATACAGTTCATGAAGAGAGAGCCCCATCTCTCCGACTAGAGTAAAAAATGTGCCCATAAAAGGATTATAGTGCTTCAGGACACCATAAAAATTGTGGGAACTTTGCGGGTGGCCATACTGTACGGCCCTGACTGAGTGATATAACTCCACATGCTGTAGCAGTGCCCCGAGCTCAACAAGAACAAATCCAACCATCCTACCCCACCAGGATTTGTTGGTAGAATGAACCCACCCGAGGGGACGAAAGTCGACAGGAAAATCACCCCTAACTTTCATAAACTGGTTGATGAAAGTAGTGCCAAGATGAGGGGTTTCTCCTCTCGGATATTCAGATCTGACCAACCTGAGAAATAAACCAAAGACCTCTTTCCCATGGCCAGCAGAGTGTATTTCTTTGGCACCTAATCTACCAAGAGAAACGCCTAAGACAAACCGAGAAAGATCCCAATCCATCGCACGGTGAACGGACATGTGCTGAAGATAGGACAAGGAATACATTCTCTCCATATTGAGAAGAAAGAACCTCCTGTCCCCTATCTGACGGAGCAACTTATAATCTCCGTCATGTAGAATCCTATCATCCTCGTCAATGGCGCCACCAAAGAGGAAAACGGGCTTCCGTAACGTAGTGCGGGAATCCATCTCAAACAGTCCATCAGAGATAATCTCCCAGAGGGTCACCATACTGGCCTTGGAGATCCTCTCCTTTCGCTCTTTGACTTATCAGTAGTCACAGGAGCAGTCCTCTGAACCGGGAAGGTCAGATTACGATCGACGCCACCTACGTGTCCAAAGTAGCACTTCTTGAATAAGGGGTTGGAAGAGTATCACACTACAAGGAAGACAACAATTTGTCATGAACCTGAAAGAAAATTGCTAGATATGCGAAATTCAAATGCAAGAATGAATCCAGACGCGAAAATTAGCAAAATCCGCATCTAGACTCAAAAAGCGAGGCTTGTATGAAGCCCGCATTCCAAAATCCAGAACTTAGAAATTTTTTTAAGTATCCGACTCAGACGCGAAATTTGGTAAAACTTGCGTCTGATCTTACAAGACGCGAGAATTATAAGAAGTCTGCGTCTGAACTCCCCATACTTAGAAATATTCTGAGCATTGAGTCTAAAATGCAAGGCTCAATGAGGCCTGTGTTCAACAAACAGATATGGACTCAAGTTGATGAAGCAAAGACGCAGAGGTCATCAACCCGCGTCTTGCCTACAAATTCAAGAGCCGCGTCTGAAGATCAAACACGAGCATGAGCCTCGCATTAGCGGCTCACATTCAAAAGTGACTTAAGAGTTAAAAGAACTCTGTAAGCCTCTTTAATGGCAGAAACCAGATCAGATGGTTTTACTACCTGAAATAGGGGCCTCCTGCATAGAAGAACCACCCATTTGAATCTCCGGAGCGACAGCGCTCGAGGACGAGGAAATGGGTTTGGTCTTTGGTGCCATTTCGATCGTAAGATCAGTGTTGAAGACGATGAAAATAGAAAAAGCTTCAAGCTTTTCTTAGCCCTAGATATAATGCTTGGAGAAGAAGAAGAGTCTAATGATGACTCTTGAAAGACTGTTGTCTTTTATAGGCACAGTGATCCGCAGAGATACGCGGTGCATGGCTCGAGGCCTAATCCCCGGCCAACGCGTGGCGTACGTCTTAGATGCGACGCGAATTTCGCGCGTCAAAGGAGAGACGTCCCTTCAACTCCACCGGACATGTGGCCGCGCGCCCAAAATGCGGACTCGCGTTTAACAAAAACTGCGTCCCCCCCGAAGGTCGCGCCTCTTCAGCAAGACCAAAGCCGCGCCCAGTCAGTATTGAAAGAGCTGCGTCTTTACTTCAAAGATTGCGTCCCTCCAGGAGTCGCGTTTCTTCAGCAAACTAATAGATGTGTCCCCACTTCAAGTGAGGATTGCGTCTCTAGAACAACATGACCCCTTCGTCTACAAGACTTACATTCAGTCTTTGCTTCTGCAAATCAGTTCAACAGTACACTGGCACAAGCAGACGACTGTTCACCCCTGGTTCAAAGTATACCAACAACCAGCTCAGAGCACTGAGAAGGTCTGGACTGCGTATCTAGACACTCACCACGATTATCCCTGGTGGCTTTAAAGGGTTTTACAGTACACTCACGAAGACCATACTTCAGATAAGATCAAGCTCAGAGTATCTCAAATGATTGTTGGTCCAACCATGAGAAGTATGAATTCAACCAGAGTACAAAGTATTTCGAAATCCGTCCCAGTCAACCGCGGAATATCAAAAACTTTTGAGGGGGTTCTGTAGACTGTCTAAAAATCACTGAAGACAAGTCGTTAAAAAGCAGAATCCAAACTCCAGATGCAAGACTAGTCATCGCCACTAGCGCAGCACTAATACGCGAGGGTTGAAACCCGCGTCTCAATATCACTGCGAGGTCCAAGACGCAGAGCGCAAAAGCCGCATCTCAACATTATTGTAGTACCAAGACGCAGAGATTAAAACCCGCGTCTCATATGAAGCTTGATGCGAAACTGGAAACCCACGTCTCTCAAGCATTACTTCAGTAGTAAGACATAAGGCTCAAAACCTACATCTCGATTATAATTGCCCCCATTACTGGGTCAATTACTGCCCACGTAATGAGGGAGTTAACTATCATTATGGAGTATTTTTAGGGGACACGTTTACCCCCTGAAACCTCTATAAATAGCCTAGTTTGCTATGGAAGAGGGGTCAAAAAATTCTTGGTAAGAAGAACTTTGGTTGTAAGCCGTAGAAGCACCAAGACCTCCAGTTGAAAAGAAAGAGAGAGTTATACTTTTCGAATAACTTGCTGCGTACAAGTTCGTCTTTGCCTATAATCTCTTTAAGATCCTTGGTGGACAGAAGCTGTGTTAGTTAGTTTACTATCCAAAGAGAGGATTTCCAAAGGACTTGATGTTTACCTGATCAAAGAAAAACAGGATTCACTTTCCATCGCCACATCAAGAACCCATCTTTAAATAAAGGGGAGATTTAAGCGTGAAATATCTCCCCTCTCTTGTAAGAGAATTATTGATCCGCTGTAATTTTCTTTACAATCAAACAAAGAAGTTACTCCTCGATCTTCAATTTTCCCCACCAAACATACACTTCTTGTTTTACTTTGTTTTCTGCTACCTTGTTTTCTTCCATCGATTTATAGCCACTTTTTATTTGTTTTCTCATCACCGTTTTAATCGCCTTCTTCACCTATCACTTCTGGATTTCTTTTCTTTTCTTTTTCTTCATTCTTTAACAAAGAAGAACTTATTAACATATGACGTGAATAAGAACCGTTAACACTTATATCACCTTCCGTCCTTGTGGATTCGACCCATTGAGCCAATGCTATAATGGAAGCATCGAGGGAACATTAGCACATACACTTTCACATTAATTTCTAAAATACACATTTTCAATTGCTGGTTTTCACCTGATCACTTAGTTTTGATGATGATTATCTCATGAAGTTATTAGTACTAATGATTTTTATTTGTTTAAGTTACAGGATATTAAAGATTATTATAGTTATGTTTAGCTTCTCCGAAAGACTCGTAAGTTTTAAAGCTAACAACAAAGTGATCAAAGAGCTCAAGTATCAAGAACACATATAATACTCAAGGATGGAGTCAATCTCAAGAGAGTTGCAAGTTGGAAGCACTCAAAAAGAATTGTTTTTCTTTTAAAGCAATGTAAGATTTAGTTTTTGATTGCACACATATATTGTATTATTTATTAGTATATTCCTACACTTATCTTGTAATAAATATGCTAATCATCTTGTCTTAATGTTTAATTCAATCAGGATATGATTAATAAAGGGAGAGAAGATAATACCAAAAAAGACCAGTTAAATCTGATTTATATGGATCTATTTGGTTACTTGAAGATAAATCTGTATCAGAGAAGATAATACTAGTTAAAATCATATTTCTAGAGATCTATTCGGTTAAATGAAGAATCAATGAAAGTAAGATTGAATCCAAAAGTCTAGAGGAGATTCTATCCATATACAAGGATATATCTACAAGAGAAGTTCATAAGCACCGTTGGATTTGGCCCAACAACCAAATAGGCTGTGTTAGGGAAGCATTTGCTCTTTATTTTCATACACTCTCCCCTTCCAGTTTTTTGCTATAAAAATACTGCATTTTTCAAAGGCAAAAGGGCACCACTCTAGCAAAGAGCTAGTTTTAGGTTTTTATTTTAATTTAGCTTAGGTTTTTCTTTTCCTTTTTAAATGTAATTTTATGATTTCTTTATAGCTTAGTTTAGAGAGAGTTTCATAAGAAAAGAAGAAGAATTGTATTTAGAGTGATAGTGAATGTAATCTTCTTCAGTGAGGGTTGTATTGAGAGTGACAATCAATGTAAATTTTCACTTTTTATTCATTATTACTCCATTTAATATATCTTTGTTTTATGTTATTCCTTCTCTTGTTTTGCTTTACTTTACTCTAAGGTAAATCTTTGCAAACGATCCAAGATACGAATCAACAAAAGAGGTAAGTATTCTTTAGGTTTTCTTTTTTTATGTCTTAGTCTAGAAACACACTTCTTCATTCTTTTTTTTTTCATTTTCTTAACTTAGTTTTTCCTTTTTACAACAACATCATAGCCATATTCTTCTTCTATCTTCTTCTTCTTCCTTCTCTAACTCTTAAAACTTTTATTTCTTTTTTTTAAAACTAAGAAGAAAATATTTTAACCGGTATTAGTAACTTAGAAAGACTTACTGAAAGCTTTCCCTCCTTGTGGATTAAGACCCACATAGCCACTTACTATAGCAGTAGTATTGAGCAACCTAGCATGTTTTCTAAACTTCTATTTTCTGTGCAGGTTCAAACTCGATCAAATTTTGGCGCCGTTATCAGGGAGGGACTGTAAGTTTTTTTTTTAAATTTATTTAAATGGTTAACTTTTCTTCTTTTTTTGTGTGTGTCGGGCAAGATGACAGGATTTTAGAAGTGCATGATTAGTCTACAGTTTTGCATTATTATATCACATTTTTCTACTGATTTATGAATAAAATGTCGGTCTAAACCGTGTTTTGGTCTCTCTTGCAGATAATCAAGACAAGGAGGGCAAAAGGGTAATAAGAGCTTAATTAAACTCATTTTCAGGTAATTAAATTCACATTTCTTGGAGGCCAAGTAAGGGAGTTTCTAGAAGATGCATTGAACCTAGACCCTTGCGGGTGTCGACGCAAATATGGAAGAAATTAACCGAATCTGAGCATATCTAAAAGGTTCCCTAAACGCCATGAACCTATGCACCAAAACTAGGGACCTAGGTCCCTAGTATTACTGCGAAAACGTGGCTCCGTTTATGTCCTTATACTGCTGTTCAAACTCTGAATATGTGTGAAAATTTACTTTACCTCTTCGAATTACCTTTTGTAGCACAAGCTATAACGGGTCGTATCCGAAGGAAGGGCTAGCGATGGAAGCGTTCACAGTTTTTATGTTGAAGTTTTTGAGAAGAAAAACGAAGGTTCTTCTTTGTTCAAAAATCAAAAAATAAATTAAAGTAGACAGAAAGTGAAGAATCTTTGTAGAGTTTTTTTAAGAAAAAGAAAACGGAAGCGAGGAAAATGGAATGAAAAACGGTAATGTTGGAAAATGAGAAAGTTTTAGAAAAGAGTTTTAGAATTCGATAGAGAGAAAGTCATGACTAACTAACATTCTATACTACAAACTTACTAATCTCTTTGGGTGATTCATACCTCATGTAGATTCATTGGCAATAATACATCTTACTTTGTCAAATCAATATGTTATCCCGAATCGAGTATATTTCTCATCTTGGCTTCGCTAGGTGCCTCCTTGGATCATCGGCTCCCAATAGGTTCACAATAAGGGTTTCCTAATATAGAGTTTTTAGATTTTCTTTCTTTTTCACTTTTTTAGGATACTTTTTCTTCCCTTTTGTATAGGATTTTTCTCTTTCTTTAAAAACTTTTTGAAATAAGAGACAAAATTTTGATCTATTTTTAAGAAAATTAAGATGATCTTAGAAATGAAGGAAGCCATAATTATGACATCTTAAACCCAGTCGAAATAATGGATCTTATTTAAAATTATAGGTAAAGTAAGATAAATTAGAGAGATAATTTTATCTTGAATTTTTTGCCCTATATAGTATCCACTTCACACTTACACATTTTTGGGATGGAAACAAAGATCTAAAATGCCATAAAGCAAAAAAAATTAAAATAAATAAATAAATATGATATAAGTGAATAAAAATCACTTATTAAGCTAGATAATTATGCCTCAAGAAGCATGATTATTCACACCTAATGGTGGTCAAAAGAAACAAATAATCCCCCTTAGTTTTGTGGCCTTATTTACTCGAGTCCTTAAACCCGAGGGATGTTTTCTCATCTGGTACCCTAAAATCGTCTGGTCTGGCAGTCATCGGTTAAAGGCTCACTACCCGGGTAAACTAGAAAGCCTAAGAAAGCTAAGGGAAGAAAAAAAGAAAAAGAAATATATATATAAATAAATGGCTTGATGGTTAGAGTTGAAATCCCAGAAATTTTCACTATCACAAAGTGTAGATTATCTCAGTTTTATGAAGGATAAAATATTCAATCCAATTTTGAATTCTTACCTTAATTTAAGAAAGATCTTGCATAGAGACTAAGTTTAAGGAAGAATAATTTTGGACTTATGACCTTAGATCACTTATATTTTTGCAAAAATATTTCGTAAACTTGTCTCTCTTTCGAAATGTGTTTTCAAAATACTAACATTTGTCTTCTTTCTTTAAGAATTTTGTGGGTGCAATCCGCTGAAAACCCTCAGGAGACAAAACTCCTCCTCTAGGGGTAACCTAGAGGTTTAACTGCTTGTTGCACACGCTCAGTGCAATTGCATCACCTGTGAAAGTGGTGTAATAATATTTGTAGTATAGTTTTTCTTGTTTTGCTTGGAACGAGCAAAAAGATAAATGTGGGGGTGTGATTAATCTTCAGTTCTGCATTATTATATCGCATTTTCCTACTGATTTATGAATAAAATGTCGGTCTAAACTGTGTTTTTGTCTCTCATGCAGATAATCAAGACAAGGAGGGCAAAAGGGTAATAAGAGCTTAATTAAACCAATTTTTGGGTAATTAAATCCGCATTTCCTGGAGGCCAGTAAGAGAGTTTCTAGAAGATGCATTGAACCTAGACCCTTGCGGGTTTCTGACATAAATCTGGATGAAATTAACCGAATCTGAGCATATCAAGAAGGTCCCCGAAGTGCCACGAACCTACGCACCAAAACCAGGGACCTAGGTCCCTGGTATTATCGCGAAAACGTGACTTTAGCAGCGTTTTCGCGACCATATGGTGGGCCCACGCGTCGGTCATCGACGCATTGCCTTGTCTTGCCTTCCAGAGTCATCTTTCGCCTATATATACCCCTGCAGAGACCCGAAATGGAAGCAGATTGAAAATAGGCTAGGTTTTCTCTCTTTTGTTGTAGATTAGGATTTTCTATCTTTTATTTTATATTTTATTTTCTTTTATAGATCATGTATTAGGGCTGAGTTGATTCAGAGAGAGATAGAGAGATATTGATGTAATAGATGGTGATAATCTATGTAAAGGTGTCTCCTTTCTTCTCCATTGTAATCTTCTCCATCTTCTACATGATGCTTAGGTAGATTTTCTCTCATGGTGACTAACTACTAACCACTAATTAGCTAACCACTTACTTGATAATCCACATGAATCTAATAGCCTCTACAAGGCGTTGCTCTTTCAAGAGCCATTGATGGCTCATGATGATGGGTTCTAACATCTAACTTGCTAGCTTACTAATCAAGCTAACTCTCTCTTATTTCATGCTTCCTCCTAATAGTTTTGATGATCTAATATTAGTATTAGCTTGCTCTTGATGCAAGTTTGAATGTGAAGAACCATCTTATTTGCCATGCTTTATATCGTCTCTTGAAGTCAAGGACTAGTGATGGCCAAGGATTCATGTGAGGTAACTATCACTAAGAGGTTAGCATGTTAGTAGAGTAATTAGTGGTTAGAAACCATGAGATTTCTTTCATAGATTCTCTTTTCTTTTATCTTATTTTAAAAATCAATTTCCAAACTCTTTTATCATTTTTCCAAAACCTCTTCCTATTTCATTTTCTTTTATCTCTCATTTTCGACTTTCTTGTTTTCTTCCACCGATTCCACAACCACTTCTCTTTTATTTTCGTCACCGTTTTCATCGCCTTCTTTTCTGAATTTCTTTTATTTTCTTTTTCTAATTCTTTAACAAAGAAGAACTATTAACAACTGACGTGAACATAAATTGTTAATGCTTTTATCGCCTCCCGTCCCTGTGGATTCGACCCGTTGAGCCAATGCTATAATGGAAGTATCGAGGGAACATTAACACACATACATAATTTCACTAATTTCATAAATACACATTTTCAGGTGCTGGTTTCTACCCGATCAAATTTTTGGCACCGTTGCTGGGGATGAGAATGGTTTAAACTCACATTTTTGTTAATATTTCTTCTACGTTTTGGTTTGCAGGGCAATTTTTAAAGAATTTTTACATTACAGAAGTCTACTCTTACTTGCCTTTCTCTGCTCTAGAATGCAGAAATCTTGCTTCCAAAACTTTGCCACGGAAATCAAAGAAAAGCCGCAAAAATGCGACAAATTTGTGGTATTTGTATTTTGTCTTTTGCAGGGACTTTGCAAGTTGCATATATTGATATATTCGGCTGTTAAATTTTTGCTTTGGTTGCCTACACTTTGTAATAAATTAAAGAACTAAAATACGGTATTTGGACGTATTAAAACGGTTTAGACATTTGCATTTAGGCACATGTCAATTTAATTCCAATATATTGTATTTTGTTCTGTTGTTGTAATCTGGACTGAGGTGTACATATGGCATTGCATATAGCATAGGACAAACACGTGGGTGATTTAATTGCTTTGTGTTATATTCTTGTCTATATTGCACACTTGCACGAATTGGATTTAAGGGCAAAACCCATAAAAGATAATGTAAGAATTTCATCACCCTTCCTTAGCCAAAAAACTACCTCCCCGCTCACACAACCCAAGCCTTAATAAAAATTATAGACGTTGGCCCCTAGGAACATCTCAGACTCATTAAAAATTATAGACGCTGGCCCCTAGGCACATCTTCACAGAATTTTAACTCTTAACTATAGTGAAAATTGTGAAAACTGTGGACAAGGTGATTGAAAATTTGACTCGGGGGAGTTGAATTCCCATTGAAGTCAAAATTGGGGAATCAATACAACCCTTATCGTCAATGGGAATTCAACTCCCCCGAGTCAAATTTTCAATCACCTTGTCCACAGTTTTCACAATTTTCACTATATCCATTCCCCAATTTTGCTTCCTATACTCCTTTTCTAAAACCACCAATTGAAGAAAAATCTAAGTTAGAAAAGAGTATAGAAGCCGTAAAAGCCATGCTTGAGTCCCAACAAAAGAAGCTCAATTCACCAATTCCATAATATTTTCATGATTCATACTCAATTTCACTTATTCAAAATGACCGATCATCTGCCTTGAAAAAGGAATGCTTTCATGAGTCTGTCTTCAATCTGAAAACATGTTGGACTCACACTCTTCACAAATTTTCCAAAATCAAGATTCCTACACTCCCTTTATGGAACATTCACTTGAAGAAAAATCACATCTAGAAAAGAGTACGAAAATCTTGCAGGAGTCCGCACAATAATTTCAAAAATTTTCTACCCAGTCTATCGATAGGTTGGAAATACAATTGAGTCAATTGGTCAACATTTATAAGAATGAGGAAACTCTCTATCAACCTTTGACCAATTCAGATATCTCTAACTCTATCAATTTGACCTCGGACTCTTGTTGTTTTGAAAATCAAGATTCCTACACTATCTTTCTAGAGCATCCACTTGAAGAGACATCACATCTAGAAAAGAGTATAAAAATCTTGCAGGAGTCAGCACTACAATTTTAAAAATCTTTTGCTCAGTCTATCAATAGGTTGGAAATACAATTGAGTCAATTGGTCAACATTTATAGGAATGAGGAAACTCTTTCTTTGACTAATCTAGATATCTCTAACTCTATTGATCTGACCCAGGACTCTTGTTATTTTGGGAACCAAGATTCAATTTTAGCACACCCATCAGAACTTGACCAAACTTCAAATGTTAAAAATATCATTGACATTTTGGCAAGTTATCCTTTTCCTGAAATTGAACTTGAGCATGAATATAATTCTAAACCTCAACTTGGTAATTCTATTTCACTTCATGATTTAATAATGATTGAGGTATTTTTACCTGATTTCAGGCTTTTTCTCGAGTCTGTATTGGATCCTGTGCCAGTCCATCGTGAAATTGAATCACCAATCTTTTATGATCATCATATTGAACTTGACCAATTTCATACTTTTGAAAGTCCCGTTGACAAATTGGCAAGCTCTCATTTTTATGAAATTGAACTCACTGAGAAATGTGACTTCGATCCTAAAATTTGTGATCCAGTTCAAATTGCTAAATTAATATTGACTCCTGTTTTGTTACCCCACTTGAGTAACATTTTAGAGTCAGTTTTGGTTCCCATACGTGTCATTTTTGAACGTGAATCACCTATCTTAGAAAGTCACATTCCATTGTGGGGAAATGAATATGGACTTAAGTTTCAACTTCTTGATTTGGACCACTTCCTGAACCAATCTCGACTCCTGAATCTTTACTTGACTTAAGTCACTTTTCTGAGTCGGTATTAGTTCATATACTTCATGAGTCCAAATCAATCATTCCATCTTTTCATACTTCATTTAGGGACAAGGGTGTTGATAATAATGACTCTGAAATTATTTTGCAAATTTGAAAATTTGATGGGGTTAAATTCAAAATAAAAATTATCCATATATACATCATTCTAGTGGGTTGTATTATAGAAGTTTCTGGTGGGTTCCTCCGAACTCAACGCAAATTGGATTGGGCCGCATTTCATAGACCAATTAGACCGCCACTGGAACCACCACCTTGTGGTGATTTTTCATTCCCTCTCAATTTATTTCATGCATACATACATCACGATGCATTGAGGGCAATGATGAGATAAGTGTAAGGGAGGATTTACTAACATAGAGTTTTAAGATTTTCTTTTTGTTTTCCACTTCTTTTAGGATACTTTTTCTTCCCTTTTTATATGATTTTTCTCTATCTTTAAAATTTTTTTTGAAATAAGAGACAAAGTTTTGATCTATTTTTAAGAAAATTAAGATGACCTTAGAAATTAAGGAAGCCTTAATTATGACATCTTAAACCCAGTCGAAATAATATATCTTGTTTAAAATTATAGGTTAAGTAAGATAAATTGGAGAGATAATTTTATCTTGAATTTTTTGCCCTATATAGTATGCACTTCACACTTACACATTTTTGGGATGGAAACAAAGACCTATGTTTTCTAAAACACTAAAGGTTGAAATGAAAATCCAGTTGTTCCAAAAACTTGTATAAATACAAAAATAAGCTATTGAAACTCAATTGAAGTTCAAGGTGCATGGATAGAATTCAATACACATATAAAATGATATAAACTTGTTTTTAATAATATATTTCACAAAAACAACTATTGGTAAAAACAAAATTTAAACTCATGAAATCAACTAATCAAAATAAGTTTCTTAAATACAATCGAAGCACCAGTATATATGGATAAAATTTAATACACAAATAAACAAATGTAAACTTATTTTTGATGAAATTTACGTTAGCTCAATGTTACAATCCCTGATTTATTATGATGATTACAAACCACATAAAGTCATTTGGTACTAATCAAGTTATAGTGTTTAAGCTTACAGGGTTCAAGAGAAAAAAATTAGTTTCATTCTTCCTCTAAAGAAAGGTTTTGATGTGATCAAGTTGATTCAAGAAAAGGATTCAAGCTCGGACGATCAAATCATGAAATTTGGAGAAGCCCTCTTGATGAAGACTTGAACAAAGTATAAACATTTGTAAGAAATTAGGATGTTTAAATTTTGGTGTTGAATTGATGCTCAAGACTCACACACACTTGCACAAGATACCCTATACAAGTTTTATAAAAAAATTATTTTAAAAATATTTCAAAAATACTATGTTTTCTATCTCTGACTTTAGACAGCTCAATAGAGCTTTCGACAGCCCAATAGAGCTTTCGATAGACCCTAAATGGGAACTATCGATAGGTTTTTACTGAGAGTAAGTCTCTCTGTAATTTGAAGCTGGCTGTCGACAATCACTTCAACTGTCGACAGCTAATACGTTCAGTATTAGTCAGGTGTCGGTAGGCCTATTAGGCTGTCGATAGGTGAGCCTGCAATGACAAAAAAATATGGCTGTTGCACATTGGACTATCGATAGTCCAATAGGATTGTCGATAGCTTTACTATATCGTTTAGGCTTAAATTCAAATAAAATGAATTTTTCTCTATTCAAACTATTTTGTATTATTCTCAAACAGGTATATTTCACTTTATTAGGACTTTATCATTTGTTTATTGACTGGTTTAGATCTTTAATGAACTTACCTACTACCTTATATATGGGTCATTGTACTAGAAATTTTTTACTTAAGAACAAGTTTTAATACAAGTTTTCGAAATCTGAGTTTTTAAAGAAAAATCTAGTTTTTGCTTTCAAGTTTCAAGATTAAAGTGGTCTCAATTTCAAATCATTTTCAGCAAGTTTTAAGCTCTCTAGTTCTATTCTTCAACTGATTTTCTCTCTCACAAACTTCTTGAGCGTCATTTCATCACTCAAAACTCTAGAAAGTTGTAAAGAGAAAGTGTGTGACCTTTGTGGTTGTCAAGAGCTTATAAACTTTATTGGCTTAGTGCTATATCTTGTGTAGAGGATTGAAGGTTAGAGTTGTGTACTATGGGTCTTGTGTGGACCTTGGAGTTGTGATACCTTGTGGTGATTCTTAGTGGATAGTGAAATATTTCATGCGGTGAAGGCGGGGACGTAGAGCAAGTTGTTCAAACCTCGAAACAAACGACTTGTGTTTGTGATTGCCTTGCATCTTTTCTTGCTTCTTTTTTCATTATTCTACTTATGTTCCTAATTGTTATTTCTATTCTTACTATTATATTGTATTTGTGTTACTACATTCCTATTGATTATTAGTCTATTGATTTTTTCTCATAAAAGTAAGAAGGCAATTGTGCATCTCAACACTTATCAAAAGAATTAAGAGAGAAGTTCTGGACCCTTGATTAGCAATCCAGCTTCACTTCGTATTTTGAGTTGACTATTTTATTTGTTTGCTTAAATTATCACATTCCACATTAGATTAGCATTATCACCTTTTCACCCCCCCCCCTCTTGGTGATTTTTAATTGGTATCAGAACCTTGGACTCTAAATTTTAGTTTAACCATCTTAGAGAGATCCTTTTGCTAATCACTCATTTGCATTACTTATTTGTCATGCACGCTTGCATCCATGGCTAACAGTATCAAGTTCCTTCCCAAGTTTGATGTGTTGGCCCAAGGTTGCAATCACCGATTTCTTGTTTTGATGATAACAAAACTTATGTGGTTATTTAGTACAAATTAAATTTCAAGTGTTTAAGTACTTTTCCGGTTTCAAGAGGATTTAAAATATTTCTTTCTCAAAAGGAAAGTTTAGTGTCTCAAATTTACTCAAGGATGGGATTCAAGTTAGGATAATCAAGATTGACGTTTTGAAGAAGCCCACTTGAAGATTGCTTGAAGACATATTGAACCTATTTAAGAAAATAGTTTATTAAAGTGTAGAATGTAGAATTGATACTCAAAAACTCACACACAAAAATACAAGTTTTCAAAATACAAGTTTTCATATCTAGTTTTTATTTTTTTTGGTATTTCACTAAATTAGCTTTTGATACATGTCTATATTATTGGCCCAAAGGCCCATCACTCTAGTTTTGATGATGATTAACTCATGTAGTTATAGTTTACTAATAATCTTGTATTTATATAGTTTCAGTTATTGATCAAGATATTAGTAGGTGTTTAGCTTCAACAAAGGAGTTTTGGAGCTTACACGTGTTGTGATTCAAGAGCTCGTGCATCAAGATCGCATCTAGCACTCGGTTGGAGTCAAGCTCGTTGGATCGTGTTTGGATCGAGTTACTTGGAGAAGGAGTTCGACAAGAAGATTTTGGTTTGTATTTAGTTTATTTGTGTTTAGATCTTGTGTAAAGGTAGATAGTATTGATATGCTCAAGTGCACATATACACACACAAGTTTAAAGTTTAGTTTTTGGTTTAACCAGATTTGGATTTCATATCAAAAACATAGATATACATCTTATATGTATATTGGATTTTATCCATATACAATATGCTTCAAAATTGTTTCAATATCATTTTTTTGTATTTATACAAGTTTTGGAGAAAACGGTTTTTCATTTCAAAAATCTAAGTTTTGAAAAAATACGGATTTTGTGTTTTTTAAGCCTAATTTCAATATCGCAAAAATGGTTCAAATAGTTTATAATATGTGTTGATTTTTGGTCACACATATTTGTTATTCAAAAATCTTACAAGAACTTATTTTTATGGAATTTATGTGTATTTATGGGATTTAATTGGTATTAAATTAACTAAGTTTTCAATCCCTTAATATCAGCCAGACTCTGCTGGCGGTCAACCAAACGGTTGACCGGACCAGGAGTCGGTCGATCGGTCCGGTTGACTGATGTGCACGAAGAACATGCATAGGCCAGTCATAGAAGGCCGGTCGACCGTGCAGTCAACCGACTGAAAGCATCCAACTCTCGGGTGCTGGCCAGCCGACCGAGCGGTCGACCGAAGGCTTGGCCCGGTCGACCGGAGGCACAATGGTTAGAAATATGACCGTTGTGCCGGTCGACCGGAAGGTCGTTTTTGACTTTTCCAGACTGCCAACGGGCAGATTTTTGAGAGTCTATATATATGCCTTCTCTTGAGCTGATTTTAACAAGTTTTTAGAGAGCAAAAATTCTCATCTTTACAAGTGTTTTAGCAGCAAAGTTTTAAAGAGTTTTTAGGTTAAAAAGATTTATCTTTATTTGTTTTAAAGTATTGAAAAAATCAAAGAAAAAGATAGTATTTGGGAATTAGTTTTTGATCTTTATTTCTACATCTATCTTGTGATTTTCCCAAGTGTTTTTCTTTGTTATTTTCATTCCAAACACTTTGTTTTCTCACACTTGAGCTATCATCTCTATCCTATTTATAGGATCTAGTTTTTGGTGAGAAAATTGGTTTGTGGTCTATTGTGATCACCAAGGTTGTTTGTGGTCTTTGAGATTACCAAGATTGTAACTTTTCTCTTTACTTAGGTTTGTGCCTATCCCTCTAAGTGTAGAGGAGGTTGTGCTTTGGGTTTTGAGTTCATCCCTCTTGTGTAGAGATGATTGAAATTGTGATTTGGATTTGTGGCTATCCCTCTTGTGAAGAGGTGATTGTGGTTGGTTTGGCTTTGTGCCTTGTCCTTCTTAGTGAAGAGGTGATTATTGTTTGGCTTAGTGCCTTATCCCTCTAAGTGTAGAGATTGTTGTTGTGCCTAGCCTCTTGTGTAGAAGTTGTTTTGTTGGAGAGAGGAGTTGTGCACTCCTAGTTTGTATTTGCTAAATTCTCAGTAGAGATTCCTTGTGTGGGAGATCTTGTGTGGACATATAGTGGAAATCCTTTTGTGTGAAGGCGGAGACGTAGAGCAGTGGCTCGAACCTTGAAACATATCTTGTTGTTTGCGATTGATCCATTATCTCTAAACTCTTTCTCTCTTTTATATCTTGTAGTGATTCATATTGCTCATATCATATATATGCTTGGTATTGGTTGTGTGCCTCTCTAGTGTTGAGCCAAGAGAACTTCATATAGCTCCTCAACTCTTATTTAAAGGAATTAAGAGGAGATAGTTCAGAGCCCTTCACCGGAAATTTGGCTACACTCTTTGGTTACACTTAGTGTGTTGCAATTAGTTTTTAATTCCATATTATTCATCATTAGATTAGCCATACACCTATTCACCCCCCTTTAGGTGTATTTTTCAATTGGTATCAGAGCCTACGCTCCTGATATTAGGTTTAACCACCTAGGAGTGAGATCTTTGTTAACTAATCTAGATTTGTATTTGTACACATATTTGCTTACACACACTCATGGATTATCTTGCCCCTCCCATATATGATGTTTTCAATATCAATATATGGAAGCTTAGAATGAGTGCCTATTTAAAAACCCTAGGTTTGGATGTTTATCTTGTCACTACTAAGAAAACCTATTTTGGTAATGACAAGTACACTGAGACTAATGCACAAGCCCTAGATGCACTAAAGTATACACTAAACAAAGATAATTTATTTATGGTTTCCCATTATGATTCTGCTTTTGCAGTGTGGAACACATTGACCTCTCTAAAGCTACAAATGACAAACCACGTGGAGAAGGAACCCTTGGTGGATGAGTCCGTCGAAACTTGCTATATGGTCCAAGGGATTAACTCCCTTGAGGTACATTCAGAAATTTATCTAGATGATAGTGCTAGTTCTTCAAGTGATGACATTATGGATGCCGATGTATTAAATGAAGAACTATCTATTGTTTGTGAAAACTTGCTTAAAAAGTACCAAGTTTTGAAAAAGAATAGCTTTAAACTAAAAGAAGAAAATAAAAATTTGTCTGCAAAAGTTGACATTGTTTTTCAAGAGAGGGACGAGATTTCAAATGAAAGGGACTCATTGAAATCCCAACTTGACCTTGTGTTAAAGGAAAAATGAAATTTTGAAAAATAAAAATGATAATGCTGATGTTGTGAAGAAAAATAAAGCTTTGTCTTCAAAACTTGATTTTTTTATAAAAGAGAATGAATCTTTGAAAAATAAAATTGCTTTAATTTCAAAGAATTTAGTTTTAAATGAAAATAAATCTTTGAAAAATGACTTTTCTTCTCATGTTTGTCATATTTCTAGTCCTTCATCTTCTAGTGATAAAAATGATGCATGCTCCACTTTGTCTTCAAGTATTAAAAATGATATATGTATGTTGAAGAAAAGTGTTGATTGTTTGGGCTCCACTTTGAGCCAATGTGTCATGAATCACACACGTTTGGAATCCATGTTTCGTAAGAAACATGCTCCTCATATGCATGCACACAAACCACGGCATACACATACTCATCATGCTCACACACATGACACTATGTATGCTCATGTGTACACTTGTACACATTGTGAACGTAAGGGCCACCTTGCAAAATTTTGTTATGATAGGATACATAATTCAAATTTTTCAAACAAATTTGTTTGGATGAGGAAAGGTGCTTGATTGCTAAAATGAAAGAACAATCAAAGAGTTAAGAAATTACCATGTAGCTTGTGGCTAACGGGTCGTGTCCACGAGGAGGAATGCGATGAAAGCTTTTCGGTGTTTTGTTTAATAACAAAGAATTGTGCTCGTTTTTAATTGAAAAGAGAATGGAAAGAAGGAGATGATTAAAAGAGAAATTGCAACTTTGGAGAAGTCTTTGGAGAAGGTGATAAAAAAAAAACTTTGAAAATTGTTTGGTTGTTTTAAATATAAGAAGGAGAAATTCTAGGCTCACTATCTCACTACTCAACCGTTTATTCTTCTATTGAAATCCTAAGTGCCTCAACTTAATCATAGGCAAAACTTAAGGTTGACTTTAGAAAGTTTGAAGTAAAGTACATAAGATGGTTGGAAGAGTTCACTCTTTTCTTTGAGAAATCGTTTTGAATCGAATGTTAAATCGTCAAGCGCGAAGAAGCAAGTATGAAATAAAAATAGTTCAAGAAATGTTCTTAAAAGAAGTAGGAGTTTAAAGATCCAAACCCATCCTCATGTGCCTTCAAGAACACTTTCAAGAAGAAAGGCTTTAAGTTAGGTGATTGTTATACATATTTGCATATTTTACCACTTTCATACCATGCATATTGTAAATAAAAATGTGATTTTTAATCCTTTTCTCTCTATTTTTTGCAGGTCCACATTTGAAATGAGAAAAGGCACAAAATTTCTTTAATTAGCAATAATTAAAAGAGATTAATTCAAAACCCAAAAAGTGAGCCCAAGGTTGAGCCCAGGATCTGGAGAATTCTACGCGCCAGCTCACGCTTCCAGAAGATCCACGTGGCTAACAACCTGTAACAAATCTGTAACAGAAAGATCCACTTGAACGGCCCTGATTTTGCCGCACATTCCAGATTTGTGCCGCGTGTCCACGGCGGTTACAAGGCCGTTGGGGCCGAGATTTTCTCCAACAAACGGGATTCTGGAGCCTTCTCTCTGAGCCCTATAAATACAGTACCAAGGCCTGCACGAGAGAGACAGAGAGAGATTAGGGTAAAAGCTTGTATTTTGTGAGAGAGTGTTGGTATTCTCTTAGGTTTTTAGCTCTCCCTCTTCTTCCTCCTAGAGATTTTGTTAAAGAGAGAAAAGAGAGTGTTTTTGAGAGCTTGTAAGCAAGGAGGTGACATCACTTGTAAGCAAGGATTAATCAAGGCTTCATTCTTCTCTTTACAACCTCTAGTAATTTGCTTTACTTTCTTGCTTTACTTTTCTTGCTTTCATCATGAATTGTTGTTTAGTTTCTTTTGTAATGGATAGCTAAATTTCTTTTACATGGCTAGCTAACAACTCTCATTGCTAACTTCTAACTCTTTGGGTGATGGCTAAATTCTATACTTGCTTTGTTAAGTCTCTTTTGCTTCCCAATGAAGTAGAGTTGCTTTCACTTGCGAAATGCTTGTTCATACTCCATATGATTCATGTGTGCCTCATTTAGAGCCTTGTCTAGAACAAGTGCCTTGATGGAACATGGAGATGGATCACCAAACATATGCTATTTGTAGAACAACTTCTTTACTTCAAGCTAATTTGTTGTTATGCCTTGAATGACTAATGAATGTTGTATCTTCTTCCTTAGCATCCTTTGAGTGACACTCCTTGAAGTCCACCATAGAAAATCTATCTCGAGAGCCAATGAATCAATATGAGGCTACAAGCTAAGACCAAGAAGAACACTCATCTTCCAAGCGGGAAAATACTTGACCAAACAAACAAGTTATCACTATTGCAAATGAATCAACATGAGGCAATCATGCATCACCATTGAGTTTAGTAAGTTAGCAAAGTAGTAAAGTTAGCTAGCCATGGCCTTTCTCATCTAAAGTTTCCTAAACATTTTCTTTACTAGCTTTCTTTCTTAGCAATATAAATCTCCAAAGTTCTTTTGACTTTCTTTCCATCATGCATAAATCCACATATATTTTCATTTTCTTTTCCATGCTTTTTACATTTGTTTAAGAACAAAGAAGAATCTTCGTTTTCTTTTCTTCACTACGAACCGTAAAGCTTCCATCGTGAGCTCTCCTCAAGGATCGACCCGGTATAGCCCATGCTATAACGGAGATTGGAAAGGATACATTAATCATATAAATACATTGTGGAGTGATCAAAGCACTTGAGGTTGATTCTAAACCTTCTCTCTTTCATTTAATATCTGTGCAAATACTTCACACAAAATCACACTATCTTTTCCCAACCAATTTTTGGCGCCATTGCCGGGGAGAGCAACGGTTTTTGTTTTAAAGTGAGAAATTAAACGAATCTTCTTCTCTGTTGCAGGTTACAGGTGAAGAAAACAGGAAAATTTGCATTGCAGAAACATATAAGTGGCTCTGGGCCTCTGCTCTCGAAAGCAGAGACCAGTTGCCCTCTGAATTGCCGCAGAATCTGGGCTAAAGCCGCAGATCTGCGGCAAGGAAGAGTGAACTACTGACAAGTTTTCTGCAGGGTTGCTTGCTCTGCTAAATACAGCTTCTGCAGTACTTAAATTCTTGTATGCTTCACCATATTCCTGCTAATAACCAACAGTAAAAAATTAGTTGCAAATTTAAAATTGATTAGACATTTGCATTCTAGGCACGTGTTTTTTCAATACATTTACTTTTACTGTTGAAGAGTGCTGGAGGCAAGGTACGTGCGCATTGCATATTGACTAGGACTCACTCCTTGTTTGATTTTTATAGCTTTGAGTGAACCTTGTTTGTTTAATCGTACATTTGCACAAATTTGACTTTAAGGGCATACCCAGTAAATAAGATAAGGTGGGGATTTCATCACCCCTTCCTTAGCCCAAAACCACCATTCCAGCACTCACAATCTTAAGCTTCTAATAAAAACTGATAGACGTTGGCCCTAGGGACATCCGGACTCACTTAGGAGATTATCCTAAGGGGGAAAAGTGTTGGAAATTGACTTTTGTAAAATCAGTGTCTAGGAAAGGGATTGAGGGCCGAAAGCCCGAAGGTTGCTGGTTACTTAATTAAGGAACGTCTTTGACGGAAAACCTCCCACCAACTTTGCCTTTTCCTGGCTGATTCGCATATAGTCAAAGTCTACACTAAACCTCCTGTGGACAATCTAAACAGTTAGGAGTCGTCTAGGTCCAGGGAACCTAGATAGCTTGGATTGATTTTTCTTTTTTCTTGTTTGTTATTTTTCACTTTCTTTCGCTTGAGTGATTGGTGCACGTTGATTGTGTATGCAACAGTGGTTTCGGGATCCAGATTCTGCTAGGCTTGTGAGAATTTCTACACTAGCACATACACCACTTGACACAATCCCAATTATGACCAATAACGTTTCGTTGCAAGACAAGTTCTACCCGATTCGCACCTCCCTTCCCTCTTGCATTCTTCTCCCAAACACCAATGGAAATAACTTTGAGCTAAAGCCACAGTTCATAAACACTCTTCCACGATTCCATGGCGTAGAATCTGAGGATGCGTACTTCTTCATTCGAGAGTTTGAAGAAGTATGCTTGATGATGCAAATTTCCCAGTTGACCGAGGACGCTGTGAGACTTAGGTTTATACCTTTCGTACTTAAGGATATCACTAAGAAGTGGCTTTATAATCTTCCCGTAAGTTCAATTTCTTCATGGGATGATTTCGTTAAGGTCTTTCTTAAAAAGTTTTATCCTATCCATAAGACAGCCCTCATGAGGAAAAATATAATGCAATTCAAGCAAGAAGCCAATGAACCATTCTGGAAGTACTTTGAGCGCTTCAAAGACCTAATAGCCCTGTGTCCCCATCACGGTATAGAAAAATGGCGTTAGTGCCAGATTATCTATGATGGACTCGATTATCAGACTAAGACACTCCTTGAAACCATGTGCCAAGGAGAATTTTTAAAGAAGGATGAAGATCAGGGTTGGGATCTTTTTGAAGCGTTAGCTGAAAAAACTATCCAGTGGGAGTCATGTTCTGAGAAACCCACACCCACAACTTCCAGAACCGGTTTACACTCCATAGAATCCTCGATAGCTGCAGAAGCTAAAATAACACAACTGATGAAGAGGATAGAATTGCTTGAGTCTAGGGAGAATTCTGCTGTTAATCAGGTCAACCCATCCCCTGTGGCCAGTCCATCACCAGTGGTCAACCCGGGTTGTACCTATTGCCATGATCTGAATCACGTGTTCGAAGAGTGTCCGGTATACCACTCTCAGACTTTTCAGGAGAACTTGAATGCTGCATATACCAGACCCAACTACAACCCGTACTCCAAAACTTATAATCCGGGATGGCGAAACCATCTAAATTTTTCTTGGAGTCTGTCTGGTCCTGAGCAGTCTAGGTCGTCATTTCCACATCATCCTCCTGCTCAGTCACATCAACCCAATTTCCACACATACAAGAATCCACAACAATTTTAGCCCCAGTATCAGCATCATCCACCACAATACCAGTCAAACTTCCAGCCCCAGTATCAGCAGCATCCACCACAAAATCCTTCAGACAAGAGAATTTCTGATTTGGAGAAAATGATAGAGACCTTAACCAAGAACCAAGCTTCAATGATGAACAATCAGTAGCAGGACATGAACAAATTGCAAATCCAGATAGGGCAATTGGCTAACTCTCTTAATGAACGACAAAAAGGAATGTTACCTAGCCAACCTGTACCCAATCCAAAAACTCATTTCCCCTGCACGAAGTTGAAGACTTAGGCCCCAGTCAATGTCACACTGTTCAAGTCCTTAGATCTGGAAAGCAAATAGGCAACAAGGTTTCAAATCCACCTACCAAATCTGTGTCAAAGCCAACATCCTCTGTTCCAGTCTAACCCATTCAAGATACTCCTTCTTCAAGTACACAACCATCCACTTCCCAGTCCAAAGGAAAAGAAAAGGTTGATGAGCAAACATACAAGCCTGTTGTTCCCTTTCAAAATAGGCTAGCAAGTCAAAAGATGAATGCTCACATGGAGAAGATAAGAGAAATGTTTAACCAAGTCCAAATCAATATCCCTCTTCTAGATGCCATTCAACAAGTTCCATCATACGCCAAATTTCTAAAAGAAATGTGCACAAAGAAGAGAAAAGCAAACGTTCCTAAAAAGGTCTTCCTTGCCTCAAACATTAGTGAGCTGCTCACTGGTCCTATCCCTGTGAAATACAAGGACCCAGGGAGCCCAACCATTTCTTGCATCATAGGACAGACCACCATTAATAGGGCTTTGCTTGACTTGGGCGCTAGCATTAATCTTCTCCCCTTTTCAGTGTATCAGCAATTAGGGTTAGGCGACCTTCGTCCGACCCAAATGACGATATAGTTGGCAGATCGCTCTATAAAGATTCCCAAGGGGGAGATTACAGATGTGTTAATACGGGTCGGGGAATTCATTTACCCCGTAGACTTCATTGTTCTTGAGACACAGCCCGTACATAATCACAGAGCACAGACACCTGTCATTCTTGGACGCCCTTTTCTAGCCACTGCCAATGCGATCATAAACTGTAGGAATGGCTCGATGCGTCTGACCTTTGGAGATATGACAAAAGAGGTGAATATTTTCCACCTGGGAAAACAACCTCGGGATTTGGATAGTGATTCTTTTGAAATCAACTTGATAGAAGGTGTAACTAGTGAGCACGATGAGGAAGTTGAGTATGAATCCGAAGAGGAATTTGAGTTGGAGTCTGATGATTTCAACCTTGATCAGATTGTTGAGTCGACCGTGGAATGGGCCACTAATAGCACCCCTATTCTTCCCTTACACCAAGAACAGCCAGTGATAGATCCGATCCCTTCTTCTGAGCTTAAGGTTCTTCCTGACCATCTCAAGTACAAGTACTTGGATGAGAAAGAAACCTTTCCTGTAATCATTGCATCCCATCTAACTGAACAACAAGAAGAGGATCTTCTTACTGTGTTAAGGGAAAATAGAGAAGCCATTGGTTGGACCATGGCTGACATCAAGGGGATTAGTCCTTCCATAGTTCAACATCGGATTCATTTGACGGAAGATGCCAAGCCAAAACGAGACCCACAGCGTAGACTGAACCCAATCATGCAGGAAGCCGTTAGATCCGAGATCTTGAAACTATTAGATAACGGGATTATCTATCCCATATCCGATAGCAAGTGGGTAAGTCCAGTTCACGCCGTGCCCAAGAAAGCAGGATTTACTGTGGTAGAAAATGAGAAGAAAGAATTGATACAAACACGTCTTCCAATGAAGATTCGAGTTTGTATCGATTACAGAAAGTTGAACACTGCCACACGTAAAGACCACTTTCCTCTTCCGTTCATTGACCAAATGCTCGAGAGATTAGCGGGACATGAGTACTACTATTTCCTGGATGGATATTCAGGATATAATCAAATCCCGATCGCTCCCGAGGATCAAGATAAAACCACCTTCACTTGTCCTTTTGGAACGTTTGCATATCGAAGGATGCCCTTCGGTCTTTGCAATGCTCCCGCAACGTTTCAACGTTGCATGCTGAGCCTTTTTTCGGACATGGTGGAGAAATTTCTGGAGATTTTTATGGATGATTTTTCCATTTATGGTGATTCCTTTGAACAATGCTTGTACCATTTGAAGCTGGTTCTACAATGCTGTATGGAAAAAAATTTGACACTTAACTGGGAAAAGTGTCATTTTATGGTCAAGTAAGGAATCGTCCTAGGGCACGAAGTTTCACACAAGGGAATTGAGGTTGACAAGTCAAAAGTGGAAGTCATAACTAAGCTCCCTGAGCCAACATGCTTAAAAGACATTAGATCATTTTTAGGGCACGCCGGCTTCTATAGACGATTTATTCAAGGGTTTAGCAATATTGCAAGACCTTTGACAAATCTCTTAGGAAAGGATGTACCCTTTATATTTGATGAAGAATGTCAAAAATCTTAGAGAGAGCTTAAGTGTAGACTTGTCTCAGCACCGATCATTTCTGCACCAGATTGGACCAAGCCTTTTGAGATTATGTGTGATGCCTCAGACTTTGCAATTGGCGCTGTTTTAGGACAGCGTATTGATACTAGGCAACACGTAATCTATTATGCTAGCAGAACGCTGAATGAAGCCCAACTCAATTATACAACTACTGAAAAGGAATTTTTAGCGGTTGTCTTTGCGTTGGAGAAATTTCGCCAATATCTGCTGGGGTCCAGGACGATTATTTTCACTGATCACTCCGCCCTAAAGTTTTTAATGCAAAAGAAGGATGCTAAGGCAAGACTTATACGATGGATACTTCTTTTGCAAGAGTTTAATTTGGAGATAAAGGATAAAAAGGGCGTTGAGAATGTGGTAGCTGATCACTTGTCTAGAATCCCAAATGCACCAACGGAGAGAATACCAATTAATGATAATTTTCCTGACGAACATATCCACACAATGCATGGAGAGCCCTGGTATGCTGACATAGTAAATTACCTTGCTACCGGGCAAATACCTTCTAATTGGTCAGGTCAGGTCAAACACCGTTTTATGAGTCAAATGCGGTTCTTCTTTTGGGATGAACCTATTTATTCAAATATTATCCTGACCAGATCATACGAAGGTGTATTCCTGAGGAGGAACATCAGAGTGTTTTGACATTTTGTCACAAACTAGCTTGTGGTGGACATTTTGGTCCACGGAAAACTGCTGAGAAAGTACTTCAGAGTGGATTTTACTGGCCCACTCTCTTTAAGGATGCATATCTCTTTTGCAAGCTATGTGATAGGTGTCAAATGACGGGTCGAATCACACAGAAAGACATGATGCCCCTTACACCCATCTTAGAAGTTGAAATTTTTGACTTGTGGGGCATCGACTTTATGGGACCCTTTCCTCTGTCCTATGGTAACCAATACATTTTGGTAGCCGTAGATTATGTTTCCAAATGGGCTGGAGCAATTCCAACAAGGACAAATGACAACCGAGTTGTCATTAAGTTTTTACGAGACCACATCATCTCTCGCTTCGGAGCCCCCCGTGCGATAATAAGCGATAATGGGAGTCATTTTTGCAATCGGGCTTTTGAAGCCCTGATGCGTAAATACTCTATTTCTCACAAATTGTCCACGGCTTATCATCCTCAGACCAACGGGCAAGTAGAAGTTACGAATAGACAAATAAAACTCATTTTGGAGAAAACCGTTGGACAGAACCGTAAGGATTGGTCCATCAAACTCACTGATGCCTTGTGGGCATATAGGACAGCTTACAAAACTGTCTTCGGTATGTCTCCATATCAAGTTGTATTTGGAAAACCTTGTCACTTGCCTGTGGAGTTAGAACACCGAGCTATGTGGGCTTTAAAGCAGCTGAATTTGAATTTGGATAAAGCCGGTGCTTTGAGGAAGTTGCAGATATCCGAGCTAGAGGAACTAAGAAATGAAGCATATGACAATGCTCGGATAACAAAACACAGAACCAAGCTCTTTCATGATAATTCCATTCACCGGAAAATTTTTGTCCCAGGACAAAAGGTTCTGTTGTACAACTCCAGACTCCATCTCTTTCTTGGTAAATTGAGAACCAGGTGGTCAGGACCATACATAGTGCATCAAGTCTTTTCCCACGGTGCTATAGAGATTCTTGATCCTAATAATGGCAACACATTTACTGTAAATGGTCAACGTTTAAAGCCATTCTTTACCACCGATGTCGTGTCACAAGAAGTTCATGAATTGGGTCTTTTTGACCCAGTTTATCTGTGACCATTTCATTTGTACAGTTTCCCGAGAATTTCCCTGCATATCATTTTGGGACCACTTTTGTAAATAAAATTTTGTACATAAAAATAAATAATAAAAAAAACGAAAAAAGAAAAAAAAATGAGGGACTTTTGTGCTTAACAGTTTCAAATTCCTAGGATTCTACCTTCTCTAGGATCCCATTCATTTTCAAACTCCTTTTCCTAGGGTTGTAAATACACTTTTGACCTAGGGTTAATATTGGAAATCTCATTTTCTCTCCCTCCTATAAATACTCTCTTCACCTACCCTTCCTCCCTCAAAAGCACAAATCCTCTCAGATTTGAAATCCTTCTTCCCGAGCCGACCTCTGTAAATTTTTCCTTCCCCAGAGCTAACTGCACTGCCGCATTTTCCCATAACCAGCCGCAGATCTGCCGCCCTCTGGCCACATCTGGAGCTCTGAAAACTTCTGCCTGGCTGATTTCTATCTCTGGTGACAGATCCAGACCCAATCTTCCAGATTCTGTCCCGGGTGCCTTCTGCACACGTGCTTTTGGATTTCCCCCCACGATCTCCGGGGGTGGTTTGATCTTTCCTCTCTAAAATCCTTTGCTTTAATTCCATTATTATACATGGCCCCGAATTTGTTTGTGGAAAGGGATTTTTCCAAAATTTTGAATGATAATGGGGGGTATGGGCACATCTTTGTTGATAGCTTACGTGCATGGAATTGGTATTCTCTGGTTTACGATAACAGTGAAAATGATGCATACTACTGTCCAGAACTTGTTAATACATTTTATAATGCAATCGATCATGCATCTGTGAATTATGACACGCACCACTTCGTAGTTCATATGCCGTTAGGTGACATCTTTGTCACAATTCCACTCATTGCTGAAATCACTGATGTCCCAATTCACCCCCACCATAGCGACCCCTTGCCATTGATAGATTACATGACCATCATGGGGGTCCGCTGTACAGCACAGGACCGTGGGCTCAAAGCCAACACGACCTTTAGAAATGTGCATTGCATTGGATGCTAGGTCCAACGCAACATTTTTGGGCTTGATCATGCCACGTCCTTTAACAGACCCGTGTTACAAATAATCCATGATTTAATGACTCGAAACCACACGGTCTGTTTGAATAGGGCCATCTTCCTTGCTATTCTTGATAATTCCTCCCGCACTCGGGGTGCCAAGCATTCCCATCCAATCTTAATCACACGTCTGTGTAAGAATTTCATATCAGACGCTGTTTTTAATACCTTCGACCGAGTGCTTGTTACAGTAGAGAGACCCACCAGCTCATATAATGGTTGCTTGCATGCACTCTGGACACCCAGTGCCCAGCCTGAGGATATACCTGTGGAGTCCTCTTCGGAGGAAAGCTTAGAGGAAATAGATGAGCCACAATTTTGGAGGCAGGACCCCCCAACGGAATCAAGAGCCTTCATGTCCACCATCTGGAAGGGCATGAAGAAAATCTTTAGAGGGCAGGTTCGTCTTAGGAAGAAGGTAGAGGAGCAATCCTCTCGGTTGGATAGTATGGAAGCAGCGTTGAGACGTTCGCAGTCGGCTGGACCTGGCACCACCGCTGGTCCAAAATGACAAAGGGGATGATCTTTATCCTTTACCTATTTCATGCATCATTTCATCTTGCATACATTGGGGACATTGCATGAGATAGGTAGGGGGTAGATTCTAACCTAGGATTTTTCATCTTCTTTTTAGGCTTTTTATTTTTATTTTTAGGATTTTTATTTTCTTTTTAGATTTTATCTTTCTTAGTAGATTTTCTATTTTCTTTTAGATTTTACTTTTTCTTTTAGAGAAATATAAAAAAAAGAATAAATTTAAAAAAAAGGGAAATTTTTGATCCATGTTTAAAGAATCAAACTTAACTTTAGGGATTAAGGAAACTCTAAACTAAGATTTCTAATTATAAGTCGAAAAGAGGAGTTTTGTTAGATTTTTAGGTTAAGTAATAAAGGATTAGAAAAATTACTAGATTTTAATTCTTTCTTTAGGATATATACATTAAACATATTGAAGGATTAATCAAAGACTTTGTGACTTTATTTACATATATATATAATAAAAAATAAAATAAATAAATGTGTAAATAAATAATAAATAATAAATACTTAGCCACTAATTAAGCTGGTTAGCTGTGCCTCAAGAAGCATGGCCAGTCACGCCTAAAGGTGGTTAAGTCCTTAAATTCCTTCGTGGCTTTTTTTACTCGAGTCATCGAACCCTAGGGATGTTTTCTCATCTGGTGCCCTAAGACCGTCTGGTTTGGGAGTCATCGGTAAGAGACTCGCTACAAGGGTAAACTAGAAAGCCTAAGGATGCTAAAGAAATGTAAATAAATAAATATTATAAAAAAAGAGAAAAAAATGTTATATATATTAGTAAATAAATGAACTTAGTCTAAGAAAGATCCTTCATATTTATAGATGTATATATCCTAGGATTGATGCAAAATCCGGTTTTTGATCTTTTCCCTAAAAACTTAACCTAAATTGAAAACAAAACTCTAAATAGACACTTATAAGAGGAATGACAAGTTTAGGGTAACCTGAAACCTATAACTTAAGTGAGAATCTTTAAAACATGGATCAAAATTTTCACTAACCCTTTTATTTTTCTTTATGGATTTTGTGGGTGCAATCCGCTGAAAACCCTCAGGAGATAACACTCCTCCTCTAGGGTAACCTAGAGGTTTAACGGCTTGTTGCACGTGCTCAGTGCAATCGTGTCACCTACGAAAGTGGTGTAATAAACTAGTTAGGATTTTCTTTCTTTTTCTTTCTTTTTTTTTTTTTTGCTCGAGGACGAGCAAAAGCTAGGTATGGGGGTGTGATTGTTATACATATTTGCATATTTTACCACTTCCATACCATGCATATTGTAAATAAAAATGTGATTTTTAATCCTTTTCTCTCTATTTTTTGCAGGTCCACATTTGAAATGAGAAAAGGCACAAAATTTCTTTAATTAGCAATAATTAAAAGAGATTAATTCAAAACCCAAAAAGTGAGCCCAAGGTTGAGCCCAGGATCTGGAGAATTCTACGCGCCAGCTCACGCTTCCAGAAGATCCACGTGGCTAACAACCTGTAACAAATCTGTAACAGAAAGATCCACTTGAACGGCCCTGATTTTGCCGCACATTCCAGATTTGTGCCGCGTGTCCACGGCGGTTACAAGGCCGTTGGGGCCGAGATTTTCTCCAACAAACGGGATTCTGGAGCCTTCTCTCTGAGCCCTATAAATACAGTACCAAGGCCTGCACGAGAGAGACAGAGAGAGATTAGGGTAAAAGCTTGTATTTTGTGAGAGAGTGTTGGTATTCTCTTAGGTTTTTAGCTCTCCCTCTTCTTCCTCCTAGAGATTTTGTTAAAGAGAGAAAAGAGAGTGTTTTTGAGAGCTTGTAAGCAAGGAGGTGACATCACTTGTAAGCAAGGATTAATCAAGGCTTCATTCTTCTCTTTACAACCTCTAGTAATTTGCTTTACTTTCTTGCTTTACTTTTCTTGCTTTCATCATGAATTGTTGTTTAGTTTCTTTTGTAATGGATAGCTAAATTTCTTTTACATGGCTAGCTAACAACTCTCATTGCTAACTTCTAACTCTTTGGGTGATGGCTAAATTCTATACTTGCTTTGTTAAGTCTCTTTTGCTTCCCAATGAAGTAGAGTTGCTTTCACTTGCGAAATGCTTGTTCATACTCCATATGATTCATGTGTGCCTCATTTAGAGCCTTGTCTAGAACAAGTGCCTTGATGGAACATGGAGATGGATCACCAAACATATGCTATTTGTAGAACAACTTCTTTACTTCAAGCTAATTTGTTGTTATGCCTTGAATGACTAATGAATGTTGTATCTTCTTCCTTAGCATCCCTTGAGTGACACTCCTTGAAGTCCACCATAGAAAATCTATCTCGAGAGCCAATGAATCAATATGAGGCTACAAGCTAAGACCAAGAAGAACACTCATCTTCCAAGCGGGAAAATACTTGACCAAACAAACAAGTTATCTCTATTGCCAATGAATCAACATGAGGCAATCATGCATCACCATTGAGTTTAGTAAGTTAGCAAAGTAGTAAAGTTAGCTAGCCATGGCCTTTCTCATCTAAAGTTTCCTAAACATTTTCTTTACTAGCTTTCTTTCTTAGCAATATAAATCTCCAAAGTTCTTTTGACTTTCTTTCCATCATGCACAAATCCACATATATTTTCATTTTCTTTTCCATGCTTTTTACATTTGTTTAAGAACAAAGAAGAATCTTCGTTTTCTTTTCTTCACTACGAACCGTAAAGCTTCCATCGTGAGCTCTCCTCGAGGATCGACCCGGTATAGCCCATGCTATAACGGAGATTGGAAAGGATACATTAATCATATAAATACATTGTGGAGTGTTCAAAGCACTTGAGGTTGATTCTAAACCTTCTCTCTTTCATTTAATATCTGTGCAAATACTTCACACAAAATCACACTATCTTTTCCCAACCATTAGGCACGCAAATGATTCATTGGGTCTTTTTCTTGAAAATCAGAAAAGAAGAAGAATTGGAGAGAGGTACAATAGTGAGTCCAGAAAACCGATTTAGCTACTCATGGAAAACAAAGAAGAAGGCAAGTAAATAATGCAAGACATACCGTAATATGAGTGAAAGAAAATGTGGCTCGATTCTTGTATTGATGTCACTTCAATCTTCAAGTACAAGCACTCAATTCCTCTCTCTCACAAGTATTTGTACTGGACTACAAATTGTAAAACAAGAATATAACTTTTGTACTATCTAACAAAGAGCCTAAATCCTTAGAAAATAAACAAAAATTCTAATCCTAGTCTTCGCTCTTTTTGCCCTGTTGAAACTGGTATTTATAGGGAAAAACCAAAGGGGGAAGATCCTGAAAAGATTGGAGGAGCAAACGCTCCCCCAACTGCCACTACAAAGCCACGAAAATGCGGCTAGGGCCGCGTTTCCGCGGCCCTGGTATGGCCATGTGGCCACACCTAATTGGTGGGAGCTCCTGGTTTGGTGATTCTCCTGTATCTTCTTCTGATTTCTCATTTCTACTCCAAGATTTAACGAAACAGCCTTTGATTATTGGCTTCAACCGTTTGATTTTGGAGGATTCTTTTCAACCGGTTTTCAACCTCTCTGATATGCCAAGATTTTGCCCTGATTCCTTGATTTTGAATTTATTCTGAATTAAATCAGAATTTGGTGGGCTTTTGGGCTTGTTTCTCTTCCTTTCTTTTAACAATTGGGCCTACATTAAACAAAGAAGAAGAAGACTTATTAATAAGATTTATTAGCTAAAAAGTATGGTAAGGTGACAATGTATATGCAAAATATGTGTGTAACGCCCCGATCCTAAAGATACGGAGACGTTATGGCGACGCATATACGCGAGGAAAATACCCCACGTATACACGCTAAGCCTCAATTGTAACCTGAACAAGCTATAAATCAGAACTAAAATAATCATCGATCACTGCAATAATACATATAGTCAACCACGCATGATATCATAAGAATCAAGAGCTAGAATAGTGACTGGAATAAGAACTGAACTGATATGACAAGAATCAGGAAGTAATATGTAAGCTAAAAAGATAAGAGTACCAGAATAGAATAGGAAGAAGCTCCAGCTATTCGCGAAGCATACGGCCTTAACGAACACCTGCACAAAGGAAACCAACCGTCCAATAGCTGGACATGCAAACCCAGGGTCGTCAGAACGCGACCATAATGAGTGTGTGTGTAAAGGAGAAATAGCTCGTGCAGAAGAAACAATGTGCATAATTAGTAATAAGAGCAACTGAAGATAAAAGAGACCATATAACAGATAAATAAAAGAACTGTAATAAACATAATAACAACACGAATAAAGATAGGCAACAACTGATCAATAGTAAGCAAGCAACTGCTGTCACAATAGGTAACCTATCATATGTCACTAGGCTGGTATCCAAGTCTGGTCACAAGTCTGGTCTTGGTTATAATAATCTGGTCCTGGTTACAATCATGTATCTATCACAGTGGTATATATATATACAATCAGGTGATATAGTCAGTCACAAAGCATCAACAGTTTATTATTAATTATGTCAGCGAACACCAATTGTCACATATAATAGACGCATCCCATACTACGCCTACCACACATGCCAATCGATGCCCTTAAGTTATTGAAACTGATCGGTTGGAGACATTGTCCATGCTTTAGGTGGGTCCTGTACATACCCGGGACCGCGGCCTCAGTTTCCTGGCGCTAAACCAGGCCGTACCGCTAGGTACTCAGTAACAGTAACAGTAATCTCACTGTGAAAACAGTGAAACAGTAACAGTACAGATGGGATGTCAGTCATCCCCCAGGAACCCTGCAGTGGAACCCTCAGTCGGCTGCGCAACCTGTATCCTAGGTCCACCTAAAATACAGAGCTGTCTCCTCCATCAATTTTCCCAATCCCGGTGTAAGTTGTTCATTTACTTTATTATTGAATTCAGTTCAGTTAAATCAGTCAATGTCCATATTATCAAGAAAGCTGGGATGATATAGTGACAGTAACAATGACTGTACAGTAACAGTAAATCAGTAATCGTATACACGGTGAACAATATCAGTAACAGTAACAGTAACAGTAACCGTGTATACGATGAACAATAGAACTGTACCATGGTTACGGTCAAACAATCATTTCCCAGTAATCTGAAAAATAGGTTAATCAGTCAGGTGCCATGCATGACCAGTCAAGTTCAGCTCACTAATATCCAACTAATTCTCACTTGTGTTATCATCAAAAAGATAAAAAAATCTATTAATGAACTGATAACTGCTATCTAGTGACCCTGAGTACAAGATCACTGACATTGAATAGATCACCATCATAATAACTCAATCTCTATCAATAGGTGTAATCAATAACTAATCATGAAACATATAGTATGTCCTCGAGATCATCGAGTCGACACATACTGAATCATATTAAATAGGAAACATCCTCAAAGGATTGCAGTCTAGAATAAGTCCACTCATGAGTCTATACCAAAAGCTCATCATACTCTATAATCCAATCAGTTGATATATCTTGGAACTCTAGCTTCTAATAATCCAAAATCAATATGATATCACATATCAAGTCAAATGTAAGATATCCACATCAACATCTGAATGAATCATCACTTAAGTTATTATCAATGAAAGAATAACAAGTCTAAGAAAGTCCTCTACAGGAAATATACCATCTGACCTCTATAACTCTAATTCTGTCCAAATCATAGTCCAACTCTGAAATAGTCCATGTACTATCCAATCGTCAAGAACCCTAATCTTTTAATAAAGTAAGATCACATCTAACATATCCTCGATCAACTACAATATAGAATAGTTGCTACTGATACTTAACATCAACGACATATCATCTAATGAATCTCAAATGCCAACAACGACAATCTCGTCTCAAAACAAGTCAGGTTCCAATATAAGGAACATAGATTCTGGATAACCTCTAACTCAAGATCAATCTAAATCACAACTCCACTAATTCAGTCATATCTGATATGTCCTCAAATACTCAACTAATCAAGTCAGGTCTTATTACTGATCATCATTCTATGTAAATAATATAAATCCAGACCAATCCCAAGTTATGACAACCAACTCATATTCCAATAGTTACATGATCGTCAAGTATCATTATACATCAAAGAATCTGATATAATAATTGTCATTCCAACATATATCCATAATCAAGCTCAGCTCTCTCACTCTAACAATTTAATCTGATTCCCGAATCCTCAAGAGTTCACACTTCTATTAAGATCAAACATGATATCCCAATACTCGGTATCACAACACATACATGTATCTAAGTTCTATTAGATCAAGTCATTATCACTAATATCCATCTCAATTACCCTCATGCTACATCCTGATATGTCTACAACAATACTCTAGATATACATAGGATGAACATGGGGTTCTAACATGTATCAAGAATTATGCATATCATGTCCCTATACATCCAATATGTAAAATAAACGGGAGATGACCGTCCACCTTCATGCTCGGCGATCTCCATACATAAACATGTAATCTAAGTATTCTACTCAACAATTACATCACAAATAAAATAATAGCTGCGATTACTTAATAAAAGAGAGAAGGAGGAAGAGACACTCACATTGGGGAATATGGTCGTCGCCGGGCGAGTCGCCGTTACGGTCACTGTGGTGCCGCTCTTCACTGTTGGACTGCATGGGAAGGTAGTCAAGGTGCTGGAGAAGGCCACCGTGCCAGTCTCCGATGACGACCTGGCGTGGATCAGGAGAACTCGCTGCTCGCCCGTCATGTGCGCTGGTTCTGGATTGCCGTGCCGCTGCTCTCCTTCCTGGGCTGCTGGTCCGAATCTCACCAAACAAATCCAAAATGCTGTAACACGCAACCAATACATACAAATAATTATAAATACACGCTTATCACCCACACGTGCATACGAACATATACGCGTACACGTACATAATCAAGCATGCACATACATACACGTCCAATTTAATAAATACCTATTATTAACTAAAATGCATATACAAGTATACATATACATACATACATGCACACTTAAATAAATGCCAACACCTATTAATATAAGTACATACACTTAATTAAATGACATACCCATCTACACAAATGAATAGAAACCCATGCATATAAATCATGCATACATATACATGATTATACATAAATACATGCATGCATCCAAATTAATAAATATACCTATACATTAATCACTACACTATACACATAAATACTTAAGGAATAAATTCATGCAAATATATGTACTATGCATAAATATTCAAATTAATAAATATCTATTATTAACTATAATTACCTATACATATTAATTAATTATTAACATACATGCATTCAAATACCAAGGTCACTCACGCACACTCAACCACACACAAATATAAATGAACTTCCCAATAATTACACAAATGCCATTATACATGAAACTAAGGCTAACCTCGGGGCATCTTGCGGCGCACCGACGGAAGCTCCGACGGAGGCGTCCGGGTCGCGGAGGGTGTCGTTGGATAGAGCAACTCGCCGTAAAGGGCGTGGGGTGCATTCGCGCTCGCCGACGTCGATCAACGGCATCCCGCGGAGAGCCCGAAAATGGTTCGGAGTAAGGTTTTGCCGCACATGCAAGTAACCCACAAGAAAACATACACATAAATTTAACCCATATATAAGCATATATTAATGCACAAGCACATGCAAATTAATTATATATACATAAATCAACATACATATTTAGCACAAAATGAAGGGGAACAATGGGCGGATTACTCACGGCCAAAGGGGGAGGCTCGGCCAAACTTCATTCAGCACTCTCCTCCTTGATATGGCACCAAGATAAAGGGTAGTCCCAAAAAGACCAGCAAAAGAAGTCCCACGCCTGCTTTCAATCATACGCAACTTCTCATGTAGTCTGTGGGTCATAAAACAGAATTCTCCATAACACAACTTTGGGCCTCCCCATGGAAATATTTCAGCTGATAAGGAAGATTCAACAACATCAACCACCTTGAATATAAATACATATATGAAAAACTAATAGAGAAGGGGAATGAAGCTCACGCCAATGGGAGATACGACGACAATGGAGGGGGAACTCGGCCGCTGCTTGTGGATGGAGATCGGCCTGGGGCTGGAGGAGGGCCTCGGCAGGAGGGAGATGGGTGGATCTCGGACACGGCAATGAAGAAGGGATGGTTGGGCAACTGGAAGAAGAGATCTGAAATCCTCGGATCTGTCGGATGGTTGGGAGGGGCGGCAACACGGGAGAGGGATCCGACTGATTTGGGGATTGGGCAACGCCGTTGTGCCACCGGAGATGAGAGGGGCCGTGCGCTCGCTGGAAGTGGGAGCGTATGGGGGCGTCTGCAGGTGGAGATCCGGCCATCGGGGAAGAGATGGGGCCGGTGGCGCTCAGGTGAGAGGGGGGGAGCTCGGCCTGGTGTTGAGATCGGGGTTGGGGAGAAGGTCGGCGGCTGTGGGAGGAGATGATCATTAGGATTAGGTTTTGGTTTAGGTTAGGGTTAATACAAGATGAGATGCGGAGGTTGATATATAAAGGGGAAATGGCAATGGGCTTAGGGCTCCTATGGGCTTGGTTTAGACCAAGAAAAAAATAAAAAGAATGAAGATGCATAAGTAAAACTTGGTAGGATGGCTAATGGGCTTGGGAAAAATGAAAAGGAAAAAAAATAGGAATAGCACCAATAGCATATTAATATTAATTATAATAACAATAGCAATAATAATGATAGTGATAAAAATAATAATACACCAACAATGATACTAACCAGGGACTACATATTAATACAGACTTAAAATAATTTTCATATTCAATATATTAATAATCATGAGAAGAAGTATTAAATTAAGTTAATAAAATAATTAGTAAATCAAAACAAATACTTTAGAAAAATGGAAATACAGTATTATCAAGTAGTGGTTATTACATTCTACCCACCTTAATAAAAATTTTGTCCTCGAAATTTCAATAAAGTAGGAAAAGATAAAAGAATCAAAATACAGAGAAAAACAATTAAGCTTCCATGTCACCTCGCTGGGACACCGCGATTCCGTTGCGCGCTCTGATCTCTGCTACAAGCTTCAGCAAAGAGTAACTACTCTCAAGAGATAGAATCAGGAGGAATGAATAGGAAGGAAGGATGAAATCAAGATGGGCATCCAAATTACTCTAATTGAAGTGTTGGAATCATGAATATCAACAGATCAAGAACGGAATTCCAAAGGGAGGACGATCAAGTTCCAAATGGAGTCAATATTATCACGTGATTAATATATGTATATTGTAGTGTCAACATAACTGTCTCAGGTTACAGGTAGGAAGTAGGTTCTCTTTTATGTCAAAACCTAGGCTCTGATACCACTCTGTAACGCCCCGATCCTAAAGATACGGAGACGTTATGGCGACGCATATACGCGAGGAAAATACCCCACGTATACACGCTAAGCCTCAATTGTAACCTGAACAAGCTATAAATCAGAACTAAAATAATCATCAATCACTGCAATAATACATATAGTCAACCACGCATGATATCATAAGAATCAAGAGCTAGAATAGTGACTGGAATAAGAACTGAACTGATATGACAAGAATCAGGAAGTAATATGAAAGCTAAAAAGATAAGAGTACGAGAATAGAATAGGAAGAAGCTCCAGCTATTCGCGAAGCATACGGCCTCAACGAACACCTGCACAAAGGAAACCAACCGTCCAATAGCTGGACGTGCAAACCCAGGGTCGTCAGAACGCGACCATAATGAGTGTGTGTGTAAAGGGAAATAGCTCGTGCAGAAGAAACAATGTGCATAATTAGTAATAAGAGCAACTGAAGATAAAAGAGACCATATAACAGATAAATAAAAGAACTGTAATAAACATAATAACAACACGAATAAAGATAGGCAACAACTGATCAATAGTAAGCAAGCAACTGCTGTCACAATAGGTAACCTATCATATGTCACTAGGCTGGTATCCAAGTCTGGTCACAAGTCTGGTCTTGGTTATAATAATCTGGTCCTGGTTACAATCATGTATCTATCACAGTGGTATATATATATACAATCAGGTGATATAGTCAGTCACAAAGCATCAACAGTTTATTATTAATTATGTCAGCGAATACCAATTGTCACATATAATAGACGCATCCCATACTACGCCTACCACACATGCCAATCGATGCCCTTAAGTTATTGAAACTGATCGGTTGGAGACATTGTCCATGCTTTAGGTGGGTCCCGTACATACCCGGGACCACGGCCTCAGTTTCCTGGCGCTGAACCAGGCCGTACCGCTAGGTACTCAGTAACAGTAACAGTAATCTCACTGTGAAAACAGTGGAACAGTAACAGTACATATGGGATATCAGTCATCCCCCAGGAACCCTGCAGTGGAACCCTCAGTCGGCTGCGCAACCTGTATCCTAGGTCCACCCAAAATACAGACGCTGTCTCCTCCATCAATTTTCCCAATCCCGGTGTAAGTTGTTCATTTACTTTATTATTGAATTCAGTTCAGTTAAATCAGTCAATGTCCATATTATCAAGAAAGCTGGGATGATATAGTGACAGTAACAATAACTGTACAGTAACAGTAAATCAGTAATCGTATACACGGTGAACAATATCAGTAACAGTAACCGTGTATACGATGAACAATAGAATTGTACCGTGGTTACGGTCAAACAATCATTTCCCAGTAATCTGAAAAATAGGTTAATCAGTCAGGTGCCATGCATGACCAGTCAAGTTCAGCTCACTAATATCCAACTAATTCTCACTTGTGTTATCATCAAAAAGATAAACAAGTCTATTAATGAACTGATAACTGCTATCTGGTGACCCTGAGTACAAGATAACTGACATCGAATAGATCACCATCATAATAACTCAATCTCTATCAATATGTGTAATCAATAACTAATCATGAAACATATAGTATGTCCTCGAGATCATCGAGTCGACACATACTGAATCATATTAAATAGGAAACATCCTCAAAGGATTGCAGTCTAGAATAAGTCCACTCATGAGTCTATACCAAAAGCTCATCATACTCTATAATCCAATCAGTTGATATATCTTGAAACTCTAGCTTCTAATAATCCAAAATCAATATGATATCACATATCAAGTCAAATGTAAGATATCCACATCAACATCTGAATGAATCATCATTTAAGTTATTATTAATGAAAGAATAACAAGTCTAAGAAAGTCCTCTACAGGAAATATACCATCTGACCTCTATAACTCTAATTCAGTCTAAATCATAGTCCAACTCTGAAATAGTCCATGTACTGATCCAATCGTCAAGAACCCTAATCTTTTAATAAAGTAAGATCACATCTAACATATCCTCGATCAACTACAATATAGAATAGTTACTACTGATACTTAACATCAACGACATATCATCTAATGAATCTCAAATGCCAACAACGACAATCTCATCTCAAAACAAGTCAGGTTCCAATATAAGGAACATAGATTCTGGATAATCTCTAACTCAAGATCAATCTAAATCACAACTCCACTAATTCAGTCATATCTGATATGTCCTCAAATACTCAACTAATCAAGTCAGGTCTAATTACTGATCATCATTCTATGTAAATAATATAAGTCCAGACCAATCCCAAGTTATGACAACCAACTCATATTCCAATAGTTACATGATCGTCAAGTATCATTATACATCAAAGAATCTGATATAATAATTGTCATTCCAACATATATCCATAATCAAGCTCAGCTCTCTCACTCTAACAATTTAATCTGATTCCCGAATCCTCAAGAGTTCACACTTCTATTAAGATCAAACATGATATCCCAATACTCGGTATCACAACACATACATGTATCTAAGTTCTATTAGATCAAGTCATTATCACTAATATCCATCTCAATTACCCTCATGCTACATCCTGATATGTCTACAACAATACTCTAGATATACATAGGATGAACATGGGGGTTCTAACATGTATCAAGAATTATGCATATCATGTCCCTATACATCCAATATGTAAAATAAACGGGAGATGACCGTCCACCTTCATGCTCGGCGATCTCCACACATAAACATGTAATCTAAGTATTCTACTCAACAATTACATCACATATAAAATAATAGCTGCGATCACTTAATAAAAGAGAGAAGGAGGAAGAGACACTCACATTGGGGAATCTGGTCGTCGCCGGCGAGTCGCCGTTACGGTCACTGTGGTGCCGCTCTTCGCTGTTGCACTGCATGGGAAGGTAGTCAAGGTGCTGGAGAAGGCCACCGTGCCAGTCTCCGATGACGACCTGGCGTGGATCAGGAGAACTCACTGCTCGCCCGTCATGTGCGCTGGTTCTGGATTGCCGTGCCGCTGCTCTCCTTCCTGGGCTGCTGGTCCGAATCTCACCAAACAAATCCAAAATGCTGTAACACGCAACCAATACATACAAATAATTATAAATACACGCTAAGCACCCACACGTGCATACGAACATATACGCGTACACGTACATAATCAAGCATGCACATACATACACGTCCAATTTAATAAATACCTATTATTAACTAAAATGCATATACAAGTATACATATACATACATACATGCACACTTAAATAAATGCCAACACATATTAATATAAGTACATACACTTAATTAAATGACATACCCATCTACACAAATGAATAGAAACCCATGCATATAAATCATGCATACATATACATGATTATACATAAACACATGCATGCATCCAAATTAATAAATATACCTATACATTATTCACTACACTATACACATAAATACTTAAGGAATAAATTCATGCAAATATATGTACTATGCATAAATATTCAAATTAATAAATATCTATTATTAACTATAATTACCTATACATATTAATTAATTATTAACATACATGCATTCAAATACCAAGGTCACTCACGCACACTCAACCACACACAAATATAAATGAACTTCCCAATAATTACACAAATGCCATTATACATGAAACTAAGGCTAACCTCGGGGCATCTTGCGGCGCACCGACGGAGGCTCCGACGGAGGCGTCCGGGGTCGCGGAGGGTGTCATTGGATAGAGCAACTCGCCGTGAAGGGCGTGGGGTGCGTTCGCGCTCGCCGACGTCAATCAACGGCATCCCGCAGAGAGCCCGAAAATGGTTCGGAGTAAGGTTTAGCCGCACATGCAAGTAACCCACAAGAAAACATACACATAAAGTTAACCCATATATAAACATATATTAATGCACAAGCACATGCAAATTAATTATATATACATAAATCAACATGCATATTTAGCACAAAATGAAGGGGAACAATGGGCGGATTACTCACGGCCAAAGGGGAGGCTCGGCCAAACTTCATACTGCACTCTCCTCCTTGATATGGCACCAAGATAAAGGGCAGTCCCAAAAAGACCAGCAAAAGAAGTCCCACGCCTGCTTTCAATCATACGCAACTTCTCATGTAGTCTGTGGGTCATAAAACAGAATTCTCCATAACACAACTTTGGGCCTCCCCATGGAAATATTTCAGCTGATAAGGAAGATTCAACAACATCAACCACCTTGAATATAAATACATATATGAAAAATTAATAGAGAAAGGGAATGAAGCTCACGCAAATGGGAGATACGACGACAATGGAGGGGGAACTCGGCCGCTGCTTGTGGATGGAGATCGGCCTGGGGCTGGAGGAGGGCCTCGGCAGGAGGGAGATGGGTGGATCTCGGACACGGCAATGAAGAACGGATGGTTGGGCGGCTGGAAGAAGAGATCTGAAATCCTCGGATCTGTCGGATGGTTGGGAGGGGCGGCAACACGGGATAGGGATCCGACTGATTTCGGGATTGGGCAACGCCGTTGTGCCGCCGGAGATGAGAGGAGTCGTGCGCTCGCTGGAAGTGGGAGCGCATGGGGGCGTCTGCAGGTGGAGATCCGGCCATCGGGGAAGAGATGGGGCCGGTGGCGCTCAGGTGAGAGGGGGGAGCTCGGCCTGGTGTTGAGATCGGGGTTGGGGGAGAAGGTCGGCGGCTGTGGGAGGAGATGATCATTAGGATTAGGTTTTGGTTTAGGTTAGGGTTAATACAAGATGAGATGCGGAGGTTGATATATAAAGGGGAAATGGCAATGGGCTTAGGGCTCCTATGGGCTTGGTTTGGACCAAGAAAAAAATAAAAAGAATGAAGATGCATAAGTAAAACTTGGTAGGATGGCTAATGGGCTTGGGAAAAATGAAAAGGAAAAAAAATAGGAATAGCACCAATAGCATATTAATATTAATTATAATAACAATAGCAATAATAATGATACTGATAAAAATAATAATACACCAACAATGATACTAACCAGGGACTACATATTAATACAGACTTAAAATAATTTTCATATTCAATATATTAATAATCATGAGAAGAAGTATTAAATTAAGTTAATAAAATAATTAGTAAATCAAAACAAATACTTTAGAAAAATGGAAATACAGTATTATCAAGTAGTGGTTATTACAATGTGACTGATCAGTGCTAACCCCCATGGACCCAATAGAGTATGGGTACCAAAATTCACTCCTAATGTATTTGATGTAGGTGTGGACTCTCTCTTGATGTGAAAGTATTGGTGCCTTGACGGTGGATGCGTTCCGAGCTAAATGGTGACAATTTTGGATGCATCACTTTCAAGTGAAGTTTGGTGGGAGGACCACCATGGTTTGGAGATCTAGAGATTAGCCCTAATAGTTTTCGTAACTATCTCTAACTCTCATTTTATTTACATGCTTTCGTATTAATGATTTTTAGCATGTTTTGAATTTTCAAGATTATTACGTTAAATGCCATGTTAATTAGACTTGTGGTATACATATGTAGTATTTGAGATATACCCATGCTTATATGGATTTATATTTTGTGTTCTCACTTTAGTTTAGGTATTGTGGATATCCTAGCTCTATAACACGTGCATTTACCTTAATGATCATGTTTGATTTTTGCACTTCATGTTTTGATTACTTGTTTAGATATAGTTTTTATTAAAACGTGTGTTCATACTTGTACAACTAGTGAGCCACATTTGATTATTATATGTTTGTACTATGTTGCTCATTTCTACCCATTAGATGTACTTGTATAGCCTAGTTTTGATGATTCTTACATTTTAACTTGTATTCCCTAATTATGTATATGTTTTCAATAAAACATATGTTTAGCTTCATGTATATGTCAATTTTACCAAAACTTTAGATATACATGTATATCCTAGAGTCACATGCTTTTCATGTAAATTTTTATTATGGACTCACTTGTGTTTGGGATATGTATGTATACTTCTAGATTAGACAAAACATACATATGCCTTGAAGTTAGTATTATTTTGATGCAAATTAAATTTTCATGTTTATAAAAGATTTTCATATGAGCTTCATTGCCTATTTTCATGATTATGCTTTTCACATGATTCTTATACACTCACATTATTTGTGTTTACTCATTTTTTTTATGAGTTTTATATAAGCTTTATATCTTGAGTGTCAATTTTGTGTAAAATGCATGTTTCATGAAATATAAGTTTTGGTTTCATGATTTTGAAGAATTTATAGCTAGTTATTTCAAAATTTATCTTAAACTAGTTCATATTCTTCATTTGGTAGAGTTTTCAAACATGTTAAAACTATTTTCAAACTCATATTTTTGAAAATCCCTACCAACTAAGGGCGGTGGGATGGGCGACCATGCCTTGTATGCTCATTATTGAAAATCTATTATAAACATGTGCATGAATAGGATGGTAGGTATGAGTTATACACTTGGTCTTCAAGGATTTTTTTATTGGTATACTCATATTTGTGTCTTATATATGTATACTTTAAATTTCAAATATTTCAATTGATATTTCTATTTTCATATATATATATATATATATATATATATATATGATTTGATTGTGCTTACAACATCTTTACATTTTAAAGCACAAATTAAGTTTATACTAAGCTTGAATTAGTCCATAATGACAATTATTTTTCAATTGGTATCTTATACTAGCTTATGCATTATTTTTATTAGCATTTCATAAATGGGGAGAAAATTTTGTATTTTATCTTTCAATCGGTTTTATTTTCAATCGGTATCCTACTCCCACTCTTTATGATGAAAAATATTTCACTTTGGTATATGCTAACATTTTTAATATTGGTATCAATAATTTTAAATTGATATTATTCTCAATTTGGTATCCTTATTGTAAAATGAGTTGTGTTTACTCAAAATTTGGTTTTTACTTTCAATTAGTATCAAAAAGTTACTAGATATTTTCAATTAGTACAATTTGATTTCAATTGGTATCAAACTTAAAATATTTCATTTTCAATTGATATCAAAATTTTCTATTGATATCTTAAATAATATGTTTATTTACAAGTGATACCAACATTTGTTTTTGTCAAACTACAATTTTCAATTGGTATCTACAATTTGATTTCATTGGTATTAAAATTTATTTTGTTGACTTAAGAAAATTCATAAATTTGTTTTATAAGTGATTTCAACATGTTTTGATATGTATTGCTTATATGCAAGGGGAGCTTAACATCTTCTCTATATATAGATTCATGTTAAGTGTATCTCACATTGAGGAGCTTGACCTCTCTTCTTTATATAATATACGTGTGTAGGGGGAGCTTAACATCTCCACTTATACATTGTATATTATGCGTTATGTGGTCAGGGTCTAGTCATCTCTTTTCATGTAATGCATGTATGCAGGGGGGTTAACTTTACGTCTCTCCTCTTCATGAATGTTATATCGCATATATATCTTTATTGCTTGTTTTTCTTTCGCCCCTTTCTTGATGAATTGACAAAAAAGGGAGAAGAATTTGGTGATTTTATATATGCATGTTTATTTTATTTTCTCGTTTATGCAAAAAGGGGGAAAAAGAATTTGGTGAGTTTATGCATGTTTATTTTCATATTTATGCATATATGTGTTGTTTGGTTTACGCATTTCATTGAATGTATATTTGTTTATTGCTATGCATGAGTTAAGAGGGGAGCTTCTATAAAGCTTATCTTTAATCCATGCATATATAACTCCATGAGTTTTGTCATCATCAAAAAAGGGGAGATTGTTGGCCCAAAGGCTCATTACTCTAGTTTTGATGATGATTAACTCATGTAGTTATAGTTTACTAATAATTTTGTGTTTATATAGTGTCAGTTATTGATCAAGATATTAGTAGGTGTTTAGCTTCAACAAAGGAGTTTGGAGCTTACATCTGTTGATTTAAGAGCTCACGCATCAAGATCGCATCTAGCACTCGGTTGGAGTCAAGCTCGTTGGGTCGTGTTTGGATCGAATCGACTTAGAGAAGGAGTTCGACAAGAAGATTTCAGTTTCTATTTAGTTTATTTGTGTTTAGATCTTATGTAAAGGTAGATAGTATTGACATGCTCAAGCGCACATATACACACACAAGTTTAAAGTTTGATTTTTGGTTTAACCGGTTTTGGATTTCATATCAAAAACATAAATATACATCTTATATGTATATTGGATTCTATCCATATACTATATGCTCCAAAATTATTTCAATATCATGTTTTTGTATCTATACAAGTTTTGGAGAAAACGGTTTTTCATTTCGAAAATTCAAGTTTTCGAAAATACAGATTTTGTGTTTAAGCCTAATTTAAATATCACAAAAATGGTTCAAATAGTTTATAACATGTGTTGATTTTTGGTCACACATATCTATTATTCAAAGATCTTACAAGAAATTATTTTTATGGAGTTTATGTGTATTTATGAGATTTAATTGGTATTAATTAACTAAGTTTTCAATCCCTTAATATCAGCCAGACTCTGCTGGCGGTCGACCGGACCGGTCAACCGATGTACATGATTAAGACGGGAAAGGTGTTGTATTGTGGAGTATAATTTGCACACAAAACATATTCAATAAAAAGAGATAAGGTTAGAAACAACCTCAAGTGCTTTGATCACTCCACAAATGTATTCCAAATGATTAATGTACCCTTTCCTATCTCCGTTATAGCATGGGCTATACCGAGTCGATTCTCAGGGAGAGCTTGCGATGGAAGCGTTACGGTTGGTAGTGAAGATAGAAAACGAAGATTCTTCTTTGTCTTAAAAGAATAAAAATGAATTGGAAAAAGAAGTAAAAAAATTGGTGGATTTGTTCATGATGGAAAATGAAAAGAAATCAAAAGGAGATTTGCTTGGAAGTAAAACTAAAAGAAAGAAAACTTGTAAAAGATTTGAAGATGGAGAAAACCATGACTAGCTAACCTTACTACCTTGCTAAAAACTTACTAAACTCCGTGATGGTGAATGCGTTCCTCATGTTGATTCATCGGCAAAGATTTGTCTTGCGTGTTGGTCTAATTACTTTCCCACTTGGATGACGGGTGATCACTCTTGGACTTGTCTTGTAGACTCATAGATGTCATCGGCCTACAAGATAGACTTTCAATAATGGAATCAAAAGAGCGACACTCAAGGGATGCTAAGGAAGAAGATACAACATTCATTAATTGAAGTAAAGAAGTTGTACAACAAATAGCATATGTTTGGTGATCCATCTCCATGTTCCATCAAGGCACTTGTTCTAAAGACAAGGCTCTAAATGAGGCACACATGAATCATATGGAATTACAACAAGAACTTGCCAAGCAATGAAAGTAACCCATCGGAGAAGAGAAGACCATACAACTTGCAAGATTAAAGATAGCAATCACCCATGAGTTAGTAGTTAGACGGGTTAGTGGTTTAGCTAGTCATGTAAGAAAGAATTAGCTACTAGCCATTACAATAAAAGAAAAGCAAAGCATGAATTAAATTGCAAGTAAAGTAAAGTTAGAATTAAAGAAAGCAAGTAAACTAGAAAATGCTCAAGTAGAGAGAAGAGAATGGATGAATCCTTACTTCACAAGTTGTCACTCCTTGGTGTACACAAGCTTTCTCTCTCTTACAACTCTCTTTTGCAGAATTTCTAGGGAGGAAGAAGATCTAGAGCACTACAAAAATCCTAGAGAAAAATTCTACAAAAATACAAGCATCTAATCTCTAATCTCTAATCTCTCTTCCACACTTCTTGCGAAGGCCCTGGTCCGGTATTTATAGCCTCAGAGAGAAGTCTCCAGAAGACGGACAGGTGGCAGAAATCTGGGGCTCAACGGCCCCAGATTTGCGGCGGATCCGCGGCAATCTCGCGGCCGTTGGATCCCAGATTTTTATTACAAGTTTGTTACGAGGTTGTTATCCACGTGGCCTTCTAGAATCTTGAGCTGGCGCGTAGAATTCTCTAGATCCTGGGTTTAATCTTGGGCTCTCTTTTGGGCTTTGAATTAATCTCTTTTAATTATTGCTAATTAAAGAGATTTTGGGCTTTTTCTTATTTCAAATGTGGACCTGCAAAAATAGAGAGAATATGAGTAAAAATCATATTTTTATTTGTAATATGCATGGGAATAATGTGGTAAAATATGCAGAATTGAATACCAATCACACCCCCACACTTATTCTTTTGCTCGTCCCGAGCAAAACAAAGAAAAGAAAAACTATACTACCAATTTTATTACACCACTTTCGCAGGTGACGCGATTGCACTGAGCATGTGCAACAAGCCGTTAAACCTCTAGGTTACCCTAGAGAAGGAGTGTTGTCTCCTGAGGGTTTTCAGCGGATTGCACCCACAAAATCCATAAAGAAAGAAGACAAATGTTAGTGTTTTGAAACGCATTTGAAAGAGAGACATGTTTTCGAACTATTTTTGCAAAAATATAAGTGATCTTAGGTCATAAGTCCACCTATAATCATTCTTTCTTAAACTTAGTCTCTATGCAAGATCTTGTCTTCAATTAAGGTAAGAATTCAAAATTGGATTGAATATTTTATCCTTCATAAAACCTAGATAGTATGCACACCGTGATAGTGAAGATTCTGGGATTTCAACTCTAACCATCAAGCCATTTATTTATATATATTTATTTTCTTTTTCTCTTTTTCTTCCCCTAGTTTAGGCTTTCTAGTTCACCCTTGTAACAAGCCTATAACCGATGACTCCCAAACCAGTAGGCCTTAGGGCACCAGATGAGAAAACATCCCTCGGGTTTAAGGACTCGAGTGAAAAAGGCCACGAAACTAAAGGGGATTATTTATTTCCTTTACCACCGTTAGGCGTGAATAATCATGCTTCTTGAGGCACAATTATCCAGCTTAATAAGTGATGTTTAATTTATATATATATTTTTTTTCTTTTTCTTTTTCTCTTTTTTTTATGGCCTTTTTGGTCTTTGTTTCCATCCCAAAAACGTGTAAGTGTGAAGTGCCTACTATCTAAGGCAAAAATTCAAGATAAAAATATCTCCTCAATTTTTCTTACTTAGCCTATAATTTCAAACAAGATCTATTATTTCAACTAGGTTTAAGATGTCATAATTAAGGCTTTCTTAATTTCTAAGATACATCTTAATTTTCTTAAAAATAGATCAAAACATTTGTCTCTTATTTCAAAAAGTTTTTTTATTTTATTTCTAAAAGAAGTATAAAAGAAAGAAAATCTAATTCTAAAAGAAGTGTAAAAGAAAGAAAATCTAAAAACTCTAAGTTAGTAAACCCTCCCCCACACTTATTTCATGCATTGTCCTCAATGCATCATGATATATGTATGCATGAAACAAAATAGAGAGGGAAGGAAAAATCACCTCAAGGTGGTGGTTCCGGTGGCGGTCTGATTGGTCCACGAAACATGGCCCAATCAACTTTACTTTGGGTTTGGAGGAACCCACCAGAAATATCATGAATACAACCCACTAAAAAGATAAATCCATGAAGGATTTTTATTAAGTATTTAACCCCATCTAATTTCCATTTTCCATAATTAATTTCGGAGTCAAATTTGTCAACTACCTTGTCCCAGAATGGTGTATGAAATGATAGAACTGTTGACTTGGACTCAGGAAGGACAGGAACTAATACCGACTCAGGAAGGTGACTTAAGTCGAGTAAAGGTTCAGTAGTCGAAATGAGTTCAGGAATTGGGTCCAAGTCAAGAAGTTGAAACTCCAGTCCACATGTATTGTCCAACAATAGAATGTGACCTAATATGGGTGTTATCTCTTTACTTTCAATATTAAGAAATTCTAACTCATCGCCATACAATTCTTCAAAACTAAGGTCAACATCTTCCGTTAGAATTGTACAATCAGTTTCAGAAGTAAAGAGATTGTGAGAATCTAGGTCACATTTCTCATGTAGTTTAATACCAAAGAATGGAGAACTTGCCAATTTGTCAATAGTATCTTCAGAAGTGTATAATTGGTCAAGTTCAATATGATCCTCAAAGATGGGTGATTCAACTTCATTATGAATTGGGACATGATCCAATGTCGGTTCCGGGAAAAGATTGAAGTCAGGTAAAGTTACCGGAGTCATTATTGAATCAGGAAAAGAATTGAATCACTAAGTTGGGGTTCAAGATCACATTCCTCATGTAGTTCAATTCCACAAAAATGTGAACTTGCCAATTTATCAATGGCACTTTCAAAAGTATGAAATTGGTCAAGTTCAATATGATCATCATAAAATTTTGGTGATTCAATTTCACAATGGATAGGCACTGGATCCAATACTGACTTTGGAAATGGAGGGAAATCATATAAAGATACGGGAGTCATTATTGGATCAGGAAGTAGAATTGAATCATCAAGTGGAAGTTCAGGATCATATTCATGTTCAAGTTCAATTTCAGGAAAAGGAAAACTTGCCAAAATGTCAATGGGTTTTGAAGTTTTGACAAGTTCAGGTGGTTGTGCTAAAATTGAATTATGATTTTCAAAACTACATGACTCATTGGCTTTAACAGAGTGGCTAGTGACACCAGATCTGGTCAAACGGTGAGAACGTAGAGATTCGACCATCATATCTATGTCACGATTTCTAGCATTTTGAGCATGAGTCATGGCTTCAAGCATCTTTCCATAATTGATGAATTCATTGTTTTGATGAAAAGATGAAGTGTTGTCTTGGAAGTGATAGTGAGATTGTGAGTCCATCAGATTTTGGGATTTGTGTTTGGACTCACGCATACTCATTTCCAAAATTGATGGTGCTTTATTTTGGACTGGAGGAATTGAGTATGTATCTTGAAAATATTGTGGACTGGGTGGAGAAGGAGGACAAGGTGGTTGGAAATTATACTCGGGGTAAGTGAATCCCCACTGACTCGGTGAAGAGTTGAAATTATTATGGAAATTATAGTTATTAGATGGTGGGTATGGGTCATATTGATTCGGATAAGACCAATCCGGCACACTAGGTTGGTCAAAGTTATGGTATGCCGGGTTGGTAATATCCGAAAATGAAGTCGGTGTGTAATATGGATTATTATTGAAGTTGGAAAAATTGTTATTATAAGCCATATCACACAATGAAATACAAACAAAAAGAAACAAACAAATAAACAAACAAAAAAAGAAAAAAAATTCTAACCTAAGTTAGGGTAGACTTAAGACCTAGACGACTCCTAACTGATTAGACCGTCCACGGGAGGTTTAGTGTAGACTTTGACCACAAGCTAATCAGCCAGGTCAGGGCAAGGTTGTTGGGAGGTTTTCCGTCAAAGACGTTCCTTAATTAAGTAACCACCAACCTTCGGGCTTTCGGCCCTCAATCCCTTTCCTAGATACTGATTTTACAAGAGTCAATTTCCAACACTTTTCCCCCTTAGGATAATCTCCTAAGTGAGTCCGAGATGTCCCTAGGGCCAACGTCTACTTTTTTATTAAATTAGGCTTGGGTTAGTGAGTGCTGGGATGGTGGTTTTTGGGCTAAGGAAAGGAAATGAAATCCCCCACCTTATCTTATTTATGGGTTAGTGGCCTTAAAATTAATTTTGTGCAAGTGTACAAGATATATAACTAGGATACACTCAAAGCATGAAAATCAAGCAAGAGATGACTCCTAGTCTACATGCAATGCGAAACGTACCTTGCCTCCAGCACTCTTCAATAGTAAAAGTAAATGAATTGAAAAGACACGTGCCTAGAAATGCAAATGTCTAAACAATTTTTAACGTTTCAACAAATGTTTTACTGTTTATTATAATTAGCAGGAGTATGGTGAAGCACACAAGAAATTAAGTATTGCAGCAGCTGTATTTTATAGAGCCAGAGACCCTGCAGAAAACTTGTCAGTAGTGAACTCAGGATTGCCGCAAATCTGCGGCTGGGGCAGAGATTCTGCGGCAAAACTGAGGGATCCTGGTCTCTGCTTTCAAGAGCAGAGGCCCAGGTCCACTTATATGTTACTGCAATGCTATTTTTTCTGTTTCTTTACCTGTAACCTGCAACAGAGAAGAAAATGCGTTTAGTTCTTCACTTTAAACCAAAAACCGTTGCTCTCCCCGGCAACGGCGCCAAAAATTTGTTTAGGACGGGAAAGGTGTTGTATTGTGGAGTATAATTTGCACACAAAATATATTCAATAAAAAGAGATAAGGTTAGAAGCAACCTCAAGTGCTTTGATCACTCCACAAATGTATTCCAAATGATTAATGTACCCTTTCCTATCTCTGTTATAGCATGGGCTATACCGAGTCGATTCTCAGGGAGAGCATGCGATGGAAGCGTTACGGTTGTTAGTGAAGATAGAAAACGAAGATTCTTCTTTGTCTTAAAAGAATAAAAATGAATTGGAAAAAGAAGTAAAAGAATTGGTGGATTTGTTCATGATGGAAAATGAAAAGAAATCAAAAGGAGATTTGCTTGGAAGTAAAACTAAAAGAAAGAAAACTTGTAAAAGATTTGAAGATGGAGAAAACCATGACTAGCTAACCTTACTACCTTACTAAAAACTTACTAAACTTCGTGATGGTGAATGCGTGCCTCATGTTGATTCATCGGCAAAGATTTGTCTTGCGTGTTGGTCTAATTACTTTCCCACTTGGATGACGGGTGATCACTCTTGGACTTGTCTTGTAGACTCATAGATGTCATCGGCCTACAAGATAGACTTTCAATAATGGAATCAAAAGAGCGACACTCAAGGGATGCTAAGGAAGAAGATACAACATTCATTAATTGAAGTAAAGAAGTTGTACAACAAATAGCATATGTTTGGTGATCCATCTCCATGTTCCATCAAGGCACTTGTTCTAAAGACAAGGCTCTAAATGAGGCACACATGAATCATATGGAATTACAACAAGAACTTGCAAAGCAATGAAAGTAACCCATCGGAGAAGAGAAGACCATACAACTTGCAAGATTAAAGATAGCAATCACCCATGAGTTAGTAGTTAGCAAGGTTAGTGGTTTAGCTAGTCATGTAAGAAAGAATTAGCTACTAGCCATTACAATAAAAGAAAAGCAAAGCATGAATTAAATTGCAAGTAAAGTAAAGCTAGAATTAAAGAAAGCAAGTAAACTAGAAAATACTCAAGTAGAGAGAAGAGAATGGATGAATCCTTGCTTCACAAGTTGTCACTCCTTGGTGTACACAAGCTTTCTCTCTCTTACAACTCTCTTTTGCAGAATTTCTAGGGAGGAAGAAGATCTAGAGCACTACAAAAATCCTAGAGAAAAATCCTACAAAAATACAAGCATCTAATCTCTAATCTCTAATCTCTCTTCCATACTTCTTGCGAAGGCCCTGGTCCGGTATTTATAGCCTCAGAGAGAAGTCTCCAGAAGACGGACAGGTGGCAGAAATCTGGGGCTCAACGGCCCCAGATTTGCGGCGGATCCGCGGCAATCTCGCGGCCGTTGGATCCCATATTTTTGTTACAAGTTTGTTACGAGGTTGTTATCCACGTGGCCTTCTAGAATCTTGAGCTGGCGCGTAGAATTCTCTAGATCCTGGGTTTAATCTTAGGCTCTCTTTTGGGCTTTGAATTAATCTCTATTAATTATTGCTAATTAAAGAGATTTTGGGCTTTTTCTTATTTCAGATGTGGACCTGCAAAAATAGAGAGAATATGAGTAAAAATCATATTTTTATTTGTAATATGCATGGGAATAATGTGGTAAAATATGCAGAATTGAATACCTATCAGTACACGAAGAACGTGCACTGATTGGTAGTGAAAAGTGCATTTTTATCATCATATTTATCATCACATTTTCATATTTATTCATATAATTCTGCACATTTACTAATATTTTATGATTTATTGTGTGCAGGCCTTGAGTTCTTATTTTAATAATAAATAAAGCCTAAAAGAAGCCCAAAAGCCCATATTCAAGCCCAAGTGCAAAAGTGCAAATATCAATTGTTAAAAGTGCAAATACACAAGGGCCAAAGTTGTAAATACAAAGAAGAGGGAGGATAGACTTCTATTCAACCCTAAACACTTGCAGGATGAGGATAAAAGCCAAAGAAGGATAGCAAATTTCGTTTAAAAAATATGGGAAGATTTGGGATCTAGGTAACTTGATTCCCAAGTTATATCCAAATCTAAAGATTAAGAGCCAGGATGCAGCTTCCAGAAGGAAACGATCAGATGGACGGACTAGGAGAAGCCACGCGCCAAAGCGCGTGGCCAGCCGCCACCACCAGGCCGCGGAAACGCGGCCCAAGCCGCGTTTCCGCGGCAATTCAGTCTTATCTGACTACGGGTTTTCGTGGGAGAGTTGTGTTGGGACTCTACTACCTTCTGCACCTATAAATACCCCTGCAGAGCAACCGTAAAGGGCGTACAGAAAATACAGAGCAAATTCTAGGGTTTCTTAGGCTAACTTGTAGTTTAGGTTAGATTTTATTTTCATTTTTCTTTTGTAAATTTTGTAACTGAGAGTGGAGGACGCTTTCATGGAGGAAGGAGTCCATGCTTGTACTGAGGTGACAACGGTGTAAGCCTACTTTTCTTCCATTGTTAATGAAATTCACTTGAGGTTTGTTTGTGTTCTTTTATTTATTCTTGTGTTCTTTTATTCTTGTTTATTTATGTTCTTCTATCCTTGTTCTATTCTTCTATTTTTTTTCTAATGTCTTGTGAACCATGAGACCCAATTGCGTTGAGACTGCCTAACCGAAGAAGAGCCCTTGATGGCCTATGGAGATGAACAAACCTTTGTTAGTTTGTCTTTTATTTTCGTAGTGTAAATTAAGAAGGTGGATGATCCTATACGCCATACTTGTACACCTTCCAAGACAAGATAAGTCATCGCACGGATCAAAGGTAAGCAAGGTAGACGAGGTATGTATGTATAGTTTTCTTTCTTTCTAATTCTAGTTTAGATCTCCATCTCTCTCAAATTTACTTTTCACCTTCTCATTGTAAATATCATATACCATTGTAAATAATAAAAGAAAATAATTTTTAGAGAATCTTACTTAAACGCTTCCATCGCTAGTCCCTCCCTGAGGATCACGACCCGCATAGCCACTGCTACCGCGGATTCGAATTGAGAACCTTGCACAACTTGTTCTAAATCTAATTCCTTATTTTTATGTGCAGGTAAAATGTCAATCAAAACATTGGCGTCGTTGCCGGGGAGGGACGGTAAGTTATTCTCTAATAATAAAAAAAATTATTAACTAATTCGTTTATTCTTTTCTGTTTGCAGGTTTGTAGAACAGAAAAACAACAGCAGAAGTGGACATATAGCAACTCTGTGCCTCTGCGCTCGAAGGCAGAGCACAAGAGCCTACTTCAGAGCCGCGGAAACGCGGCAATTGCCGCGAAACCGCGGCCTGAGTAGTTCCCTACTGATCCATCTTTTTGCAGGTTGCTGCAAAATGCAATATCTGTCTACTGCTCTGTTAAACTTTGTTCTGTGATAACCCTACTTACTGCTAATTAATCAACAGTAAAATACTTGTTGTTAAAAATAAAAATTGATTAGACGTTTGCATATTAGGCACGTGTCTTTTCAATTCCTTTATTTTTACTGTTGAACAGTGCTGGAGCAAGGTACGTTCGCATTGCATGTAGAATAGGACTCATCTCTTGGTTGATGCTTTGAGTGAATCTTATTTACATATTTTGTACACTTGCACAAATTTATTTTAAGGGCATAACCCATTAACAAGATAAGGTGGGAATTTCATCACCCTTCCTTAGCCCAAAAATCATATCCCAAGCACTCACTAACCCAAGCCTAACTTAAAATTAGTAGACGTTGGCCCTAGGGACATCTCGGACTCAATTAGGAGATTATCCTAAGGGGGAACGGTGTGGAAATTGACTCCTGCGAAATCAGTGTCTAGGAAGGGGATTGAGGGCCGAAAGCCTGAAGATTGGTGGTTATTTAATTAAGGAACGTCTTTGACGGAAAACCTCCCACCACTCTTGCCCTGACCTGGCTGATTAACTTGTGGTCAAAGTCTGCACCCTACCTCCCGTGGACAGTCTAACAAATTAGGAGTCGTCTAGGTCATAGGTCTACCCTAACTTAGGTTAGAATTTTTCTTTTTTGTTTGTTTGTTTGTTTTCTTTTTCTTTGTTGTGTTGGTGTGATATGACAAATAATAATAATTTTTTCAATTTTAATCCATATTACACACCTAACTATTTTTCAGATATTACCAACCCGGCATATCATAACTTTGACCAACCTAGTGTGCCAAATTGGTCTTATCCGAATCATTACATGCCCTAGTCCCAATACTATGAACAAGATTGGAATAATCATCACTACTCTTCACAAAGTCAATGGGGATTCAATACCCCTGAGCCGTATGGTCAACCACCTGTTCAACCATTATCTTCATATACGTCTCTTCCCACATCACCAAGGTTTCAGTCCACCATTGATCTATTTGATGGGTTAGAAGAAAAAGTGGGTTGGTTGCAAGATATAATGAATGATCAAATTTCTAGACTTTCAAACATTCTTGAGCAAGTTGATAGGAACCAAGAATCATTCTGTCTAGAAGACCTTGATCAAAATTCAATTTCATCACATCAATATGAACTTGCTCAATCCCAATCCTCGGACAAATTGGCTAGTTTTAATTTCAATGAGATTGAATTAGATTGTGAATGTGAACCCGATCCCCAACTTTGCGATTCAGTTTTCATTTTCGAATCTATGTTGACTCCGGTATCCTTACCCAATTTGGACCAATTTTCTGAGCCAACATTTATTCCCGTACCCATAGATCATGAAATTGAATCACCCATTTTTGATGATCATCATATTGAACTTGACCAATTTCATACTTTTGAAAGTCCCATTGACAAATTGGCAAGTTCTCATTTTTATGAGATTGAACCGAATGAGATATGTGACTTTGATTCTCAAATCTGTGATCAAGTTCAAATTCCCTAATCAATATTGACTCCTGTTTTGTTACCCGACTTAGGTAATCTTTTAGAGTCAGATTTGATTCCCACACCTATCATTCCTGAACTTGAATCACCAACATTGAGTCACATTCAATTATGGGAAAATGATTGTGGACTTGAGTTTCAATTTCTTGACTTGGACCCAATTCTTGAACCTAGCCCGACTCCTGAACCCTTACTTGATTTGAGTTTCTTTCCTGAGTCGGTATTAGTTCCTGAACCGATCATTCTTGAGTCCAAGTCAACCATTCTATCAAGTTACATTCTTTTGATTGACATAGGTATAGACCATGACTCTGTGATGATTTTCCAGGACTGGTCATATAAAGGAAGTAAGTTTAACGAGAGGATCTTCTATGATCCTATTCATACTGGGGACTGTAAATATGTAAATAGAAAAGAGGTAAATAAAGGTAGGTCCCGTGAACTACCACGTTATCTTGTTTGGGCCGCATTTCATGGACCAATTAGACCACCACTGGAACCACCACCTTAAGGTAACTTCTGCCTTCCCTTGTTCTTTTTCATGCATACATGCATACATTCATACATTGAGGACAATGCATGAGATAAGTGTGGGGGTGGGCTTTACTAACATACTAACATAGGTAAAAACTAACCAAAAAAAAATAAAAATAAAAAGGACAATATTTTGACTTATCTTTTGAAAGAAATCTAAGTTAGTTTTAAGAATTAGGAAAATCATGATTAGGATTTCTAAAAACTTGGTCAAAATAAATAAATTGTTTAAGTTTTAGGTATAGGAGGAGAAGAAATTGAATATTAATTAGTCTCGATTTTACCTTAAGGAAATTTGCATACCTAATGCATATCTAGGATTCTAAGACGAAGACCTTTGTGCCTCATATATAAAAAAAAATCACTAATTAAGCTGGATACATGTGCCTCAAGAAGCATAAGTATTCATGCCTAAAGGCGAGTAAATAAAGTAAAGTCCTTAGTTTTGGGGCCTAGTTCACTTGAATTTGAGTCTGCGGGGTGTTTTCTCACCTGGTGCCCTAAAGCCAACTGGTTTGGGAGCCACCGACTTTAAGTTCGCTACATGGGTGGATTAGAAAGCCTAAGAAAACTGAGAAATATTATACATGTATTAACACATCTATTAGTCAGTTAGTTAGGTATGAGGGCCTCAAGAAGCCTTGATGCTTATAAGAAAGAAAATTAGATGAGTTATACATATTTAAAAAAAACAAACAAATAAAGAGGCATGAAAGTCCAAGTTAAGGAATTCCTAGTAAAAATTCATAAGGATGCATATGATTTTTGGTAACGAAAAAGACTATACACAAAATTCAACTTTGATCCTTACTTAAAAATGAAAACAATTTACTTCATAAAGACTAAGTTTAAGAATGAATAAAATGAGGATCCTAAAAACTTATAGATTACTTAGTCTTTTTAAAAGTATTTGATCAAATATTTCCATTTTATGGATTTTGTGGGTGTAATCCGCTGAAAACCCTCACGAGACAACACTCGTCCTCTAGGGTAACCTAGGGGTTTAACGGCTTGTTGCACATGCTAAATGCAACCGTGATTCCTACGAAAGTGAGTTAGGTTAGATTAATTTTTCTTTTCTTTTGATTTTTACTCGAGGACGAGCAAAAAGATAAGTGTGGGGGTATGATTGGTAGTGAAAAGTGCATTTTTATCATCATATTTACCATCACATTTTCATATTTATTCATATAATTCTGTACATTTACTAATATTTTATGATTTATTGTGTGCAGGCCTTGAGTTCTTATTTTAATAATAAATAAAGCCTAAAAGAAGCCCAAAAGCCCATATTCAAGCCCAAGTGCAAAAGTGCAAATATCAATTGTCAAAAGTGCAAATACACAAGGGCCAAAGTTGCAAATACAAAGAAGAAGGAAGGATAGACTTCTATTCAACCCTAAACACTTGCAGGATGAGGATAAAAGCCAAAGAAGGATAGCAAATTTCGTTTAAAAAATATGGAAAGATTTGGGATCTAGGTAACTTGATTCCCAAGTTATATCCAAATCCAAAGATTAAGAGCCAGGATGCAGCTTCCAGAAGGAAACGATCAGATGGACAGACCAGGAGAAGCCACGCGCCAAAGCGCGTGGCCAGCCGCCACCACCAGGCCGCGAAATACGGCCCAAGCCGCGTTTCCGCGGCAATTCAGTCTTATCTGACTACGGGTTTTCGTGGGAGAGTTGTGTTAGGACTCTACTACCTTCTGCACCTATAAATACCCCTGCAGAGCAACCGTAAAGGGCGTACAGAAAATACAGAGTAAATTCTAGGGTTTCTTAGGCTAACTTGTAGTTTAGGTTAGGTTTTATTTTCGTTTTTCTTTTGTAAATTTTGTAACTGAGAGTGGAGGAAGCTTTCATGGAGGAAGGAGTCCATGCTTGTACTGAGGTGACAGCGGTGTAAGCCTACTTTTCTTCCATTGTTAATGAAATTCACTTGAGGTTTGTTTGTGTTCTTTTATTTATTCTTGTGTTCTTTATTCTTGTTTATTTATGTTCTTCTATCCTTGTTCTATTCTTCTATTTTTTTCTAATGTCTTGTGAACCATGAGACCCAATTACGTTGAGACTGCCTAGCCGAAGAAGAGCCCTTGATGGCCTATGGAGATGAACAAACCTTCGTTAGTTTGTCTTTATTTTCGTAGTGTAAATTAAGAAGGTGGATGATCCTATACGCCATACTTGTACACCTTCCAAGACAAGATAAGTCATCGCACGGATCAAAGGTAAGCAAGGTAGAAGAGGTATGTATGTATAGTTTTCTTTCTATCTAATTCTAGTTTAGATCTCCATCTCTCTCAAATTTACTTTTCACCTTCTCATTGTAAATATCATATACCATTGTAAATAATAAAAGAAAATAATTTTTAGAGAATCTTACTTAAACGCTTCCATCGCTAGTCCCTCCCTGAGGATCACGACCCGCATAGCCACTGCTACTGCGGATTCGAATTGAGAACCTTGCACAACTTGTTCTAAATCTAATTCCTTATTTTTGTGTGCAGGTAAAATCTCAATCATGCACAGGCCAGCCATGGAAGGCCGGTCGACCGCGCGGTCGACCGACTGAAAGCACCCAACTCTCGGGTGCTGGCCAGTCGACCGGGCGGTCGACCGAAGGCTTGGCCCAGTTAACCGGGCAGTTAATCGGAGGCACAATGGTCAGAACTTGCGCCGATCGACCGGGCGGTCGACCGGAAGGTCATTTTTGACCTTTCCAGACTGCGAACGGGAAGTTTTTTTAGAGGCTATATATGTGCCTTCTCTTGAGCTGATTTTAACAAGTTTTTAGAGCGTAAAAATTCCCATCTTTACAAGTGTTTTAGCAGCAAAGTTTTAAAGAGTTTTTGGGTTAAAAAGATTTATCTTTATTTGTTTTAAAGTGTTGAAAAAATCAAAGAAAAAGAGAGTATTTGGGAATTGGTTTTTGATCTTTATTTCTACATCTATCTTGTAATTTTCCCAAGTGATTTTCTTTGTTATTTTCATTCCAAACACTTTGTTTTCTAACACTTGATCTATCATCTCTATCTTATCTATAGGATCTTGTTTTTGGTGAGAAAATTAGTTTGTGGTTAATTGTGATCACCAAGATTGTTTGTGGTCTTTGAGATCACCAAGATTGTAACTTTCTCTTTGCTTTGGTTTGTGCCTATCCCTCTAAGTGTAGAGGAGGTTGTGCTTTGAGTTTTGAGTTTATCCCTCTTGTGTAGAGGTGATTGAGATTGTGATTTGGGTTTGTGGTTATCCCTCTTGTGAAGAGGTGATTGTGGTTGGTTTGACTTTGTGCTTTGTCCCTCTTACTGAAGAGGTGATTATTGTTTTGCTTAGTGCCTTATCCTTCTAAGTGTAGAGGTGATTGTTGCTGTGTCTAGCCTCTTGTGTAGAGGTTGTTTTTTGGTGAAAGGAGTTGTGTACTCCTAATTTGTATTTGCCAAATTCTCAGTAGAGTTCTCTGTGTGGGAGGTCCTTTGTGGACATATAGTGAAAATCCTTCTCTGTGAAGGCAAGAACGTAGAGTAGTGGCTCGAACCTTGAAACATATCTTATTGTTTGAGATTGATCCACTATCTCTAAACTCTCTCTCTTTTATATCTTGCATTGATTCATATTGCTCATATTATATATATGCTTGGTATTGGTTGTGTGCCTTACTAGTGTTGAACCAAGAGAGCTTCATATAGCTCCTTAACTCTTTTTTAGAGGAATTTAGAGGAGATAGACCAGAGCCCGTCACCGGTAATTCAGCTACATCTTTGGTTACACTTAGTATGTTGTAATTAGTTTTTATTTCCGCCTTATTCATCATTAGATTAGCCATACACCTATTCACCCCCCCTCCAGGTATATTTTTCATATATTACTCAAAATTTCATATCCTGTTTTCTACATGTATTTCTTAGCCTATGAGTTGCCAAACTAAATTTCAAAATTATTTGAAATATGTAAAAATGGATTCTATGATAAATTCTTTCTTAAAATTGATTTTTGTTGTTGGGTCGGTCGACCAACCTGTCGGTCGTTCCAGTGCATTAGTTTTGCAATACTGTCGGTCGACCGGGCGGTCGACCGTTTGTACACATTTCAAGTGTGCACATTGTCAGGTGACCGACCGGTCGACCGATAAAGGCTTGAAGTGTTTTGGATATACTTTGGTCGACCGGCTAACAATTTTTATTTTTTACCATTGTTCTTTGTTAATATCGGACGACCGGCCGATCGACTGATGCTCAACGGCTTTTTTTTGAATTTTAACCAACTGATCTGTCTACTATAGTAACAGCTAGCTTTTTTTAAATCTGTTTTGTCCTCTTTTTCTCCAACGGGTATATTTATTCTTTTTAGGTCTAATCTCCCTGCTAATACCCTGTTTGACCCCTCTAATATCATTTATCACTTGCCTATATATATGGTCATTGGGAGAGGATTAAAGTTCTAGAGTTTTGAGAAATATTTGAAAAAAATAAACTTTATTCAAAAGAGAAAATTTCTAGCTTTCAAGTTTTCAAGTGCTCTCATTTCCAAATCAATTGCTACAAGTTTTCAGCTCTTAAATTCACTTATTTCAACTGAATTTTCTCTCTCACAAACTTTTTGAACTTCACTCCTCATTCTATACTATAGGAAGTTGAAAAAGAGAGTATTTGTGATCTTTGTGTTCACTAAGAGCTTGTAAATCTCATTGGCTTTGTGCTAACTCTTGTGTAGAGGATTGAGAGTTAGAGTTGTGTACTTTAGTCTTGTATAGACATTTGTAGTTTCTTTATGGAGGCTCCTTTGTGCAAAGATCCTTAGTAGATAGTGAAATCCTTCACGCGGTGATGCGGGGACGTAGAGGTTTGTGCCTAAACTTTGAAACAAATCTCTTGTGTTTGCGATTGTCTTTTCTCTCGCTCTTACTATATTAATATTGCTTGCACTTGTGTTTTTGCTTCTCTTGCATTTGTCATTCATTGCTTGCATCATATTCATCATCTTACTTGTCGGTTCACTTATCTCAATAAGAAGGCAATTAAGCACTTCAACTCTAATTTAGAGAAATATAGAGAAAAAGTTCTAGAGCCCTTCACAGAGAATCTGGCTTTACTTCTTGTTTTGAGTTGACCATTTGTATCATTCAATTTAGTTGTTTAAATTTCATATTGTTTGCCATTAGATTAGTATTACACCTTTCACCCCCCTCTAGGTGTACTTTCAGATGGCCTTAACTTTCCCATTGAAAAGTTAAGATGACTATTTTTACCAACTCTAATAAGTTGAGCTGCAAAGGCGGTAACCATACCCTTTAGTGTACCCGATGGTGATGAGGACACTTAGTCTGATGTTGCCACTGAGGAGTTCGATGCTAATACTATGGCACATTAAGCCTTACTTCAAGCAATGAAAGATGATGAAATTACTAGGGTCATTCATTACAAATCTGCTCGTGAGATTTGGTCACACTTGGTTGTTACTCATGAAGGGACATCATAAGTCAAGAGAGTTAAAATAGATCTCTTGCCTGAGAATGATACTATTGATGACATGGTCATTAAGTTTACTAAAATAATCAATGGCCTTGCTTCTTTAGGTGACGAAATTGATATGACCAAAAGGTGTGGAAGGTCATTCGTGCTTTTCTACCATCTTGGGAGGTCAAATCTACTACATTGAAGGAGCTCAACGACAAGGAAAAGATGAATCTTATTGGTCTCATTGAGAACCAAAAAACCATGAGATAGAAATAAAAGCTAGAGAGGAGAAGTTACCCAAAAGAAGAGAACTCTTGTCTTCAAATCTATACCTCCCATCTCCGACGAAGAAGAAGAATATCTAGAAGATGATAAAGATATGTCCCTCCTAGTGAAGAATGTAAGGGGGATGTACAACAAGGCTATGTTTGGAAATAACAAAAGATGGCAGGAGAATAAGGAAAAGAAGCTCATGTGCTACAATTGCCGAAAACCAGGTCATGTCATTGTCAATGCCAAAAAAACAAGAACAAACATTCTACCTCTAAGAAGCCCTACAAGAAGAAAGCCTTGAGAGTTACATGGGACTCAGAGAGCGAATCTGAAGAGGACGTGGACACGACAAACGTGCATTCATGGCTAATGAAAACACACCTAAGGTTTTCTGGAACCCTATGTAGAAGATTATGATTTGACCATGGAGAAACTTGGAGAAGCATTTGAAGAGCTTTCTAACAAGTATGATTCTATCAAAAATAAATATTTAAAAACAAAGAAAGAAAATGAGCTTTTGTAAAACCAATTACATGTTATTTCAAAAGAAAAGGAAAGTTTATCAATTTATCTTGAAAATACTCGAAAATATTTTGATTCTAACAGGATTTCATGCGAAGGTAAATGTTCTTGTTTTGATCAGAATGGAATTTCCTTGATGAAAACTAAGACAAGTACTTTAACAAATGTCTTGAAAAAGTGTGAATTTGATAAGGTTAGATTAGAAGCTATGTTTTCAAAGAGACAAACTCTAAGAAAATCTCATGTTTCACACACACACACACAATCATGCTCGCACACCACCATAATCACATGCATACCATGCTACATGCACCCATTCTACACATGCTCATCATGCTCAAACACATCATGCATTTTTATATGTCAAGGTGTACTCATGCACATATTGTGGCCGAAAAAGATCACTTAGCTAAGTTCTGTGATGATAGAATTAATACTTCTAATGATCATACTTGGTTTCAAAAGACTAATATTATAAGACCCAAGAAAATTTAGGTACCAAATTCAACCCCTTTATTAATTGATATAGGTACGTACTAAGACTCCAAGATGTAGGGAGCAGTGATACCTTAACAGTGGTTGCTAAAGGCATATTAAATGGGATATCAACAACTTTGCAATCCTATCAAGGTACCAAAAAGGTGGCACCGTCACCTTTGGAGATGACTACAAGGAAAAAATCATTGGTATAGGTAATATCAAGATTGGCTCATCTCTTTTAATTAAGAATGTTATTTTGATAGATGGCCTCATATATAATCTATTAAAATTAGTCAATTATGTGACAAAAGCTTAAGGGTTAATTTTTATTACTCTACTTGTGATGTTTTAATTAAGAAAACTAATTCTTTTTCTTTCTGATTTTCATTAAAACAATGTTTACATGATTGACAAGTTGAATTTACAATGTAATGCCACTTATTTGAATGTTTTTAATGAAGATTCTTAGTTATAGCATAGGAGACTAGGTCATGTTACGTTTGGCCTCTTATCTTGAATTAATTCTAAGGAATCGGTGAAAGGTATTCTTAATTTGAAATATAAAAAGGACCACATTTGTGATATGTGCCAACTTAGAAAAGAAACCAAGTCCTTTTTCAAAACAATTACGGATATCATGATATCAAAACCTCCAGAGTTGATACATATGGATTTGTTTGGTCCAACTAAAACCAAAAGTCTTAGTGGAGACCATTTTGCTTTTGTTATAGTTGATGATTTTTCAAGATTTACATGGGTTTTCTTTTTAGAAAATAAACATGAAACTTTTTCGCGTTTCAATTTTTAGAAAAAGGGCTGAAAAAGAAAAATATTTTTTTGATTTTGCGCATTAGGAGTGATAGAGGTGGTGAGTTTACAAACCACTTATTTTTATTTATTACGAAGAAAATGGAATCAAATATGAACTTTCATGTCCTAAAACTCTCCAACAAAATAGAGTCATCGAAAGAAAGAAACACACACTCCAAGAGATGGTTAAAATAATGATTAGTGAATATGGACTCCCTCAATGTCTATGAGCCAAGGCCGTAAACACCTCATATTAAAAAAAATTATTTTTGGAAAAATACTTCTAAGACCGCTTTAGAGATTTACTATTTGAGAAAATCAAATGTTTCATATTTTAGTTTTTTGATTGTAAACATTTTGTTTTGAACACTAAGAATAGTTTAGATAGAATAGTTTAGATAAATTTGATGTCAAATCTTATGAAGTAAATCTTATGAAGTTATATTTGTTGGGTATTCAAATACTAGTAAGGCATATTGGGTAATTAGTAGGTCAACTTTTACTATTGAAGAGTCTATACATGTTAAGTTTAAGAAATCTAATGTTCTTGTGAAGAATATTATAGAGAGTGTTCTTAGGTGAAGACATGGAAAAGATAATTTTAAAGGACTCGCCATTGCAAGAAAATGACAAGCCAAAGGATGATAAACATGGTGAAGCTCAAGATGTGAAGTGGAGCAAATTCAACTACTTCCGAAGGATTGGAGATACACAACAGGTCATCCCAAAGATCTCATCTTAGGTGATGTATTCTCAAGGGAGTAACTACTCGCTCCAAACTTCTAGATATTTGTGGCCATGTTGCATTCTTATCACACATCGAGCCTAAGAATACCCTTGAGGCTGCGGGCGACTCATATTGGTTACTTGCAATGCAAGAAGACTGTAACCAAGTTGGCATCTTGATCCTAGGCCCCATGATAGGCCAACTATAGTGCTAAATGTATCTTTAGGAATAAGTTGGATGAGTCGAGAAATGTAATTAGGAATAAAACTAGGCTAGCGGCCTGAGATTACACCCAAAGCGAAGGCATCGATTTTGAGGAAACCTTACACCTATAGCATGGCTCGAAGCCATATTGATGACCCTTACATTTGCCTCTTTTAAGAATTTCAAGCTTTTTTAAATGAATGTTAAAATTACATGGTTTATTGAAGAGGAGGTACATGTTAAACAACCCCCGAGTTTGTTGATCCTATACATCCAGATTTTATATTCAAACTTAAAAAGGCTTTATATGATATAAAACAAGCTCCAACAGCTTGAAATGAAAGACTTAGCTATTTTCTTGTTGAAAATGGTTTTGTTAAAGACAAAATTGATACCACCTTGTTTACAAAGCATGTAGATAATGATATATTGATAGTGCAAATATATGTTGACGATATCATTTTTGAATCTACTAATGAAAAACTTTGTAAGGATTTTGAATCATGCATGAAGAAAGAGTTCTAAATGTGTATGATGAGAGAGCTCAACTTTTCCTTGAACTCTAAATCAAGTAAAGAAGTGATGAGATCTTCGTCAATTAAGCTAAGTATATAAGAAAGCTTATCAAGAAATTTGGGTTAGAAGATGCGAAGATAAGCAAAACTCCTATGGCTACCACAACCAAACTTGATAAGAATGAACAAGTAAAAATGTTGACATTAAACTCTATCGTAGTATGATTAGTAGTTTACATTACTGACGGCAAGTAAGCTAGATGTGAAAGTACACTTAGAGGGGGGAATAGGTGTAATGCTAATCTAATAACAAACAATGTGAAATTTAAACAATTAAATTGAATGATGCAAACTATCAACTCAAAACAAAAAGTGAAGCCGAATTTCCTGTGAAGGGCTCTAAAACTTCTCTATATTCCTCTAGATTAAGATTTGAGGTGCTTAGTTATCTTCTTATTGAGATGAGTGAAACCGACAAGTAAGAATGATGACTATGTTGCAAGCAATAAATAACAAATGTAAGTGAAGTAAAAACACAAGTGCAAGCAATATCAATAGAGTAAGAGCAAGAGAAAAGGCAATCACAAATATGAGATTTATTTCAAGGTTCAAGCATAAAGCTCTACGTCCCAACCTTCACCGTGTGAAGGATTTCATTATCCACTAAGGATCTTTTCACAAAAGAGCCTCCACAAAAGAAGTACAATGGTCTACATACGACCGGAGTACACAACTCTAACTCTCAGTCCTTTACACAAGAGGTAGCACAAAGCCAATGAGGTTCACAAGCTCTTAGTGACCACAAAGCATCACAAATACTCTCTTTTACAACTTCCTATAGTATAAAATGAGGAGTGAAGCTCAAGAAGTTTGTGAGAGAGAAAATTCAGTTGAAATGAATGAATTTAAGAGCTGAAAACTTATAGAAATTGATTTGAAAACTGAGAGCACTTGGAAACTTGAAAGTTAGAAATTTTCTCTTTTGAATGAACTTGATTTTTCAAAATATTTCTCCAAACTCTAGATTTTAATCCTCTCCCAATGACCCATATATATGTAGGTCAACTAGAGGAGGGTGAATAGAAGACAAGCTAATCAGATGCAAAACTAATGCGGAATTAAAAACTATTTATGCAAACTATAACAATAAGCTAACACACAATGTATTTCAAGAAGTGTAGCCGAATTCCCGGTAAAGAGCTCTGGACTATCTCCTCAAAATTTCTCTAGATTAAGTTGAGGTGCCACTATGGCTCTCTTGATTGAAAAGAAGTACAAGCAAACAATCCCAAGCATATATCAATTAAGCACAAGGAATATCAGGCAAGTAATAGATATAAACAATAAAGCATGCAAGATATAAACACAAGTGAGAGAGAGAAAGAGATAAGCAATCGCAAACACAGAAGATTTATTTTGAGGTTCAAGAACACTTGCTCTATGTCTCCGTCTTCAACACTATAAAGGATTTCCACTAAAACGATCCCGCAAGATCACTTAGTGCCGCCACACCTACAACGAGCTCCCTCAAGAACTCTTGGACCCGCAAGTCTCTCACTTGTTCTCGTAAGAACAACACACACAAATCCCAAGCTCGCTGAGGCCGCAACCTCTACAACTCCTTAAATACAAGAGGTGGTACACTTGTGATCACTTCTCTTAATCACAAAAACAAACTCTCTCACAACAAGGATCCTAAAAGATGAATATAGCAATGGAAAGCTCAATTTTGTGTGAGAAAAACTAGATAGATGTTGTGATGAAAACCTCAAGAAATTTCTTTTGAAAACTCAAGAAAAATACTCTTAATAAACACTCTTTTGATCTGGAAGTTTAGCCTAAAAACTTGTTGAAAAACTTATTGGAGGTGGGAAAATGGCTCTTGAAAACTCTCCAAAAATCTTACATAAAACAGGCCAAAAGATTCCTTATTTATCGGGGATCAAAAATTAGCCATTATGGCTCAAAATCTGGCCAGAATGGTCTGTTGGTCGATCGCCCGGTCGACCGACCAACGGTCAAATTTTTGATCCTTGGAGTCTGGCGGTTGACCGCCGACCACCGACCACAGACCCAGACTATGCAATAGGTCAATTTGAGCACAATGTTGCCTAAAACATCAGAATTTGGAAATACGTATATAGGAAACATTTGTAGATATTTAAGCATTCTTTCTAATGAAACTTAAATCAAATTAACATCCTTTCGTAGTAGAAAGTTATCAATAAAATACTAAACAAGGTCAAACCAGAACTGTAAACTGTTTTCAGAATAAGAGCAGACTTCAACCTAATATTTGACATCTTAAACATTTGAATCAAAAATTAATTATTGAATACGAAATGTAGCATTGAAAGTTATCTTTGAAATACAATTTAAATTATGTTCATTGAATAAAAGAATAAAAAGTTATGAGAAGAAATCTGTAAGGGTATCGAGCAGATTAGCAGAACGATCGGCTGCCCGGTCGGCCGAGAAAACCCGAGAGCACTGCAAACTCAGTCGGTCGACCAGTCAGTCGGTCGATCTCTAGTGTGATTGACCGGTTAGTCGACCGAGCTTAAGTCACATGGGCTTGTAGACGTCTTGTGCACGTCGTCGACCACTCAGTCGACTGGCTCAGCCTTCGGTGGACCGGTCGGTCGACCGTAAGCAGCGCAAAAACAGTTTTAAAAATTTTTAAAAATACATCTTAAATTTCATAAAATCTCCATAAAATCCACAAAATTAAGTTCATTAAAGTACTTTGAAGTACAAATATGTGTGATCAAAAATCAACGCATATTACAAACATGTGAACTATTTTTGAGGCATAAAATTTAAAGCTTAAAACAAAAATCGTATTTTTTGAAAACCAAACATTTGTATGTGTGTGTATTGGCTTGAGCATTCCACAACTAATCTATCCTTTACATTTTATCTAAATATAAAAATCTTAAACTTACAAACTCTTAACTCAAGTCTTATCTTAAAAATCTTCTTCTCCAAGTAGACTTGATCCAAACGTGACCCATGAGCTAGACTCCTCTTTGAGGATGCAATCTTAAAGCGTGAGCTCTTGAATCAACATGTACTGACTTTAAAATTTGACTTCAAATCTTTTGTTGAAGCTAAACACCGACTAAAATCTTGATCAAATATCTGAAACTTATTAAACACAAGATCATTAATACTATAACTATATGAGTTAATCATCATCAAAACTAGAGTGATGGGCCTTTGGGCCAACAATCTCCCTCTTTTTGATGATGACAAAACTCATGAGTTATATATGCATGGATTAAAGATAAGCTTCATAAAATCTCTCCCTTAACTCATGCATAGCAAAAACAATAAAGATATTCAATAAAAGCTCATAAACTAAACAAACATATATGCATAAACAACAAATATTAAACATGCATATATATAAATTCTCTAAATTCTTCTCCCTCTTTTTGTCAATTCATCAACAAAGGGATGAAGATAAACAAATAATAAAGATTTATATGCGATATACATTCATGAAAAGGAGAGATGTTAAGTTAGCTCCCTACATATATGCATTACATGGAGAAGGGATGACTAGACCATAACCCACAAAAGCATAATATACAATGTATAAACGGAGATGTTAAGATTCCCCTACACACGTGTACCACATAAAGAAGAGAGGTCACGCTCCTCAATATGTAAAATTGATGAGGAGATTTCACTCTCCTATTTTAATTAACCGCAAGTTCACGGTCGTTAGATGTAGCACTTGAAGATCGATCCACAGGGATAGGTAGTTCTTACGGTTTCAACACTTTTAAGCGAATTGGTCAAAGAATTTGTGAGTTTTGAGAGTTGTTTGAACTGTTTGTCAATCTAAGAAAATTAAGTCAAGACCTGATTGAATCCCCTAAACTAGAATCAAGTGGTCAGTCTTGGTCTCCATATCTTTATGTCGTTACTCACCAAAATCTCTAGTTCTATTAGGCAAAGTAAGTCTGAACGCTAGATCTAACTACAGGGTATTATCCAGTTATATGATCCATCAAAGGTAAATTAATTAAATTAAATAAATAGCATAAAGGCAATAAAACCCTAAGCATGGATCATTAACTCCTGATACATAGCCTGTCAAATATCTAGTTATTATAGAAATTAATCTCCTAAAATTTGTCAGTCAATTGGTGTGCTAATAGCCCTATATAGGAGATCCAACGGATGACCACAAGATAATCTAGCCTAGATTCATCTCCTCTAGGTGTCGAGGAGCTTAGCTACTCATAGTTAAACTAACAATCAAATAAAACATTAACAAATTTCTAATCTATTATTGCACCAATTCAAATATCTAAACTAAATAAAATAACAAAATTAATTGATTACAAAAGAAATTAATCAAACAAATTAAAATAATTAAGTAAACTAAACAATAATTACTAATTTCCTTCATGCCACAGTTGCTTCTGTGGGTTCGAGTGGACCCCGCATACCCATATCTGGCCAAGGCACCATTTGCTTGCTAGATTTTCCATCTCCCAGATCTAGCATGGACTATTTTTCAGAGTAGCATCTCCATGCGTTCTGCCACAAATCTGGAGCAGAGAACACGTTTGCAAGGCAGACCCATGATATTATAGGGACAACCGGAGTGCCACCCACTTCACATACGCGGAAAACAAGGCAGAGAAAACCACTCTACTAAGCGCCGCCGTAATTAACACAACACAAGAAACAACTTGCTGGAAAAAAAACAGAGAGAAAAATGCCTCTCACGCGCACAAAATTAGGAGCCACAATCACTCAACAATTTGTTGGAGAGAAGGGAAAAAAAACAGTCGCGACAACAAGGAAGGCAAGAAAAAAAATAAAATTAACAGCTCCCCATTTGTTTATAGTTATCCTACCATGATTTTACAAATAGAATAAAAAGAAAAAAATTAAAATTAAAAAAACCTAGATCAGCCTCCCCCTAAACGGCAGCCACTCCTCTCCTTATATAATAAGAAATATTTATAGAAAACCCTCAGAAAATACTTATTACATAATAAATCAGTTTTGACTTAAACTGATTCTCTAAATGGCCAATACGGATAACCAAACAATCGAATAAGCAAAAACTCTCAACATTAAAGTTG